>CACTHL010000481.1:0-123869 GCA_902712375.1 Dioscorea dumetorum
AATTTGGACCGAAAAAGGAGATGAACTTGATGAGCCACAGTTGATGTGGTTTGTGCCAGGTGCCACATTACATAGAAGTTTGATAGGAGAATCAGTCATGCTTGAGAACAGTTGTGCCAAGATAATCACCGATAACAGTAATCATCACATTGATGTGTTTAAAGGTGTAGACAATCTAAAGCCGAAGAGCCAATTCAGTGAGATCGTTAACATGGCCAACACTTATTCCTGTTCTGGTTCGAGGAGATTATCTACACAGCAGAAAACTTCTTCCAAAACAGCAGAGGTCACTGTCTTCTACCAATACCAGCAGATTGCAAAGTTTGAATGAGGTAGCATATGTAGATAAGATCTTTTTTTTTCAATTTTTTTCTGGCCATTTGGAAAAATCTCCAATGATTGTGCAAAATTCACTAGCTTATGGAATATCTCCACCTCAGATGATTAGGAAGGTTCCTGTGACTACTGCAAACAATCTAGCCTTGGGTAGCAGTTCAGCGCCTTCTACATCAACCATTAATAAGGGTGACGGAAATCCCAAACTTGGATCAGCAAAGAAAGTAAGATATCTAGTCCATAGCCGACCCCAAATAATTGAGGTTAACAGCTGCTTGTTGTTGTTAGTTAGTTAGTTATCCCTACATATGTACCAACTGCATAAAATAAATGACACCATCTCTTTTACAATATACTTATGCTTTTCATTTCTTCCATAAATTTCTCATATAGGAATTTTTGGATGTGAAATCAAGTCTGCATCAAATTGAAATGGAAATGCTTGAGCTTCAGTCAAAGAAGTTATGTGCGAGCAATGATAAAAATTTTAGCACGTCATCAGGTTTCAGTTTCTCACTTATTGCAGTTATTATCTTATTTTATTGAACTCTTTGGTAGAATATCTTCCTGTTATAGAGGCTTACCCTTCATCAATAGCTTCTTCTAGTGTATAATAGAAGTTGGCAGTCAACTCATAAATAATCTAGGGTACGAACTTAGCCATTAGTGACTGTTTAGTCCCTTGTTATCATGTTCTGTCTGTTGCTTGTCTTCCCATTATTTGTCAGCCATTCAATTCTTGTTTTGTTTTATACCTGCTTATATTTGAACTTCTTTCTCAAGTCAAGACTCCATCTCATTGTTTACTCTAGTAGAGTATCCCTTAGCTTATCTTTGCCAACTCTCAGAGTAAGTAACCCTTGTTTGGGTGTTTTTTCTCCAAGGGAATCATTTGTGGTCGCAACGTATCTATTTCTTCCAGCTACTTCCGTAATTTCCGGTTACCAATCCTTTCTGAATTTCATCTGTTAGTTTGGTCAAGTCACCATATTAATTTTTCATGTTCACTTGTGGAGACATGCATTGGTTTCTCACATTTTACAAAGTTTAGTGGTTGATTGTTCTGCTAAATTGGTAGCATATTTTCTGAAATTGATTCATTGCCGTTTGAATCTTCTTCTTTGCAGGTGTTCCGAATCAAAGTCAGGAGGATAGTGAAGCCAAAACTGTACTTGTGATAAATGTAAACAGCTGAATATTCCAGTTGATAGTTACTCATTTTAGATTTTTTTTTTTCATAATTTAACCTTCCAAATTCCAGGATTGGTTGAGGCTTTGCGGTGCAATGAGAAAGCCAAAAAATTCTGATCATTATGATATGCCGCTTATATTGAATATCAAGAGTTGACTACAGGATTATTATTATTCTTAAATTTCTGATATATTTGTTGGTTTTACTTTGAGTTGCGTTAGTTTTGGACAGTGATAATATGGTTTTGAGTCATTAATGTTTTCTTTTTCCTCTTAAACCATTATGACCTTTTTTCTTTGCTGGTTGGAATTCATATTTTTAGCAAACCAATTGTCTAAAGTCATGTTGAAACAATAGTTTGATATTTGCATTTTTGGTGAATCTTTTATTTCTAATCTTACAATTATTTTAAGCATGAGGATTCTATGTCCCATTTTGAGTTCGTATTCCGGGCAATGAGTTACTGATGGCTATGGATGTCGGTAACCAAACTAATGTGTGTATGTGTGTGTATCTGGCCCAGGTTCATTTTGCGGCATCAAGAGAAGACCTTTTATCATATTTTAGCAAGTGTGGTGTTATTCTTGAAGTCATCATACTGACCAACTCAATGACCGCTCAACCAAAAGGGTACCTGAATTGCTTCTGCTATAACCCTAGCCTCTGGTAGATAACTGATGCAGTCTTGTTCTTTTCTTTCCAGAGCAGCGTATGTAGTATTTGCTGGTAAGGAGTCTGTTGACAAGGCTGTTTTGATGACCGGTACTTCATTCTACTCTCGGATTTTGACGGTATGGGTGCATTTTTTTATGAACGTCCTTGTTGGTAATTTTGATTCAAGATGCCATAGTACATACTTGAAGCAGGATTTTGTGCATACAGTAATATCAGAATTCAGGAAGTCACTTACAGTAAAATATATTAGTAATATGCCCCTTAAACATCCTAACTTTCATACCATGTCAGTCTTGGAATCTTTTGCATAAATTCATTATTAATAACCGGAACGTTATTTATTTATTTATTTATTCTGGTGGGTTATTAAGAAGTGCCTTGTCCCACCATCCCAGGGGCATGCATATATCTTCTATTCTCTCTGATCATCAATGACTGTTTGGTCGACAAGGTTAGAAGCTTTTTAAGTTTTAATATTCTGCCAGTTCTCATTTTTTCTTTTCTCAGGTGATGAGAAAAACTGACGTGCCTTCAGAGTTTTTGTCACAATCACCTGCCCCTGGACCAGTTGGAAAACCAGTGCAGCCTGGGCATCCCGGGATTCCCAGGAAGTCTTCCTTCCATAAAAAGTATGTCAGCACTCATCTGCAATGGATTCGAGGCCAGCCTGCAAATGAGAACTGTCTGCCACCACAACTCGACAGTCGAGAATTTTTATTGCTGTAGAATGATCCTAAAATGTAGCTCTCAAGAGTAATGATGAGCTAAAATCCCACTGAATGATGTACATAGTTTTGAGTTGGCTAGCCCTGGTGGCTTATTTGACAAAAAGGGATGATGCATTGGCAAAGAGGTGGCAGGAATGGCTCGGCCTGATTCTGCTCTAGCATGATTTTCCCAGTGATGCTTGGGAGTTATCACTGTTTGCTTTTGGATGTTGAAATCTCTGTACGCAAAAAGTGTCGTACACTTACTGTGAACGAGTACAAAGTTGAAAAACATTTCTTCAACCACTCGCTCCCCCCCCACTATTCTTTTTTCAATTAACCGCAGTTGCACTAAACATACATGC
This sequence comes from Dioscorea dumetorum, assembly GCA_902712375.1. Taxonomy (NCBI): domain Eukaryota; kingdom Viridiplantae; phylum Streptophyta; class Magnoliopsida; order Dioscoreales; family Dioscoreaceae; genus Dioscorea; species Dioscorea dumetorum. The sequence continues at coordinate 3,276 of CACTHL010000481.1, forward strand.
AGGAAGGACTGCTTGTTTGTCACGTCTGCTCAACAGCTGTTACTTGGAGTAGTTAGTTGTATGAGATATTAATTTTTATTTATTTAAAAATGACATACAATTTACATTGGTCACTAAAAGTCGAAAATGTAAATCAAGTGTAATTGCTGACTGGAAATTAAGTTTGTGAGGACTAAACAGGAAGAGGCAAGTTTCAAGCCGGATCAAGCCCAGGCTTGCTTACTGTGCGATTGTATACATTTTCTTCTTTTTTGTCTTGATCGGATGGTTTATTACCTGCGGTTGGACGATGGTCGTGTTGTCCGTTGTGTGCTGCGTCTGATGTTTACCAAGTCATACAGGAAGAGCAAGGGCAGCATTTTTATAGTAAGAAGGTTTATCGATAGGTTTTATTTATACATATATGATACCATGTTAATAAAAGTTTAAAAAAAAATACAGAGAAGAGATTCGAGATTCGAGATTCGAGATTCGAGAGAAGAGAGCAAATAGCAAAGCAGGCAGGCTGGAGACGCGGGGGTTTCCGTTTCTCCAGGCTTGGTTGCCTCTCCCCATGGCTATGGCCATGCCCCTCCCCGAGTTCCTCTCCTTCACTAACATCCACCCTTCTTTTTTAGCAACCCCTCTGCTAATTCTAGCAACCACCCCACTCTCCCCTGCCCCCGCTCACGCTCATCTCCTTCCTCCAGACTGACCAGGCACCTCCATCGCTCCGGGGGAGTCCCTGAGACGGTGATCATCGACAGATGGCTTGCATTCTGTCATGCCTTCTTCTTCTTCTCCTCTGTCCGACGGTCCTCGCCAAGACTGACCAGCCCGACGGTGGTTAAACTTTATGTTATTTTATTTTATTTTGTTTTTCACAAACATCTACCGTTTTAGCACACCATTTTCTTTTGGTTAATCTCCTTCTTGCGCATGCATGCTTACGCAGTGTCTGCTCTCAACGTGATGTTCAACAGCATGAACTCCCCATCGCAGCTATCCGGCTGGCAATCCAGCGGAGGCGACCCCTGCGGCCACTCTTGGGAAGGCATCGAATGCTCTGGCTCTTCCGTCACCGAAATGTACCATCTCTATTTTTCTCCTAATCCTTATCCTCCTGTCAAATTTGCTTCTTTGCTTTTCCTTTCCTGTTATATTCTTAGGCATGCAGATACTTAATGCATTATTAGATCGGTTTGCTTTTGAATTGAGCAGCAACCTATCAGGCCTGGGATTGAGTGGTTCCATGGGTTATCAGCTCTCGAGCCTGACATCTGTTACTTACTTGTGAGCAATGCCTCTTTCCAGTTGCAATATTTTCATATTTTTATTTTTACTTTGTTCTTTAGTAGACTCATTGCAACTGCTTTCTTTGTCATAGTACAGTGATTTGAGCAAGAACAACCTTCAGGGTGACATACCATACCAACTCCCGCCAAATCTCAATTATTTGTGAGTAATTTTCTCCCTATATCTGAATGAAATTCTTTCTTTTCGTCCCGGTAAGGTACTTTGGAGTGGACTCAATGGGTTTTATATATATATATAGAAGAAGAGAGAGAGAGAGGGAGAGAGATACTGGTTAGATTAGATTTTAGTCAACAACCCCTCTAGATGGGAATTGATACTCGGCATGGTTCTTTATGACAATAAGGCTGTCAGTGTGTGTGCAGAAACCTTGCGGGAAATTCATTTACTGGTGGTGTTCCTTATTCAATTTCTCAGATGACCGACCTTGAATATCTGTAAGTCCTATTCACCGCCTTGTACTATATGTGCTTCTTTGCGATTTTTTTTTCTATACTGATCAGCAGCTAATGATGGAATGCAGAAGTCTAGCTCAAAATCACCTGAGCGGACAATTGAGTGATATGTTTGGAAAGCTTCAAAAACTCTCTGAATTGTAAGTTTAACTTCTGGCTGTCTATAGGGCAGGAATACTGGGTCCTTAAGTGATTTATTTATGCATGCATATGCCCTTGTATGGTTTTATTGATAAGTCCAGGTGATGACTTCAGGGATTTATCAGTCAACCGCATGTCAGGGGACCTGCCTCAGAGTTTTGAGTCTCTATCAAGTCTCAAAATTTTGTTAGTTAATTCTCTGCCCTTTAGTCACATGTACAAGTTGGTTCATTTTACCTAAATGTTGTTGTTTTCCTTTCTGCAGGAATTTAGAAAACAATCAGTTTACTGGTTCGATTAATGTTCTCGCTAAACTGTCCCTTGAGGATCTGTAAGTGCGCATTAGTTACTCTTGTGTAAATTGCAATATATACTATGCCTTCTTGAAATAAGAATTTTATTGGTTGTTTGAGAATTGCATATTCAAATAATGACCACTTGCTATACATCAAGAAATTCACCAAGAACGCATTGCCCCGTCTAACATTTGCTTCCAACAGTTAAAATTCTCATTTTCATGACAATGAACACTTTCAAATACTCCAAGAAACGGCCAGTTATTAACAGACTGAATAAGCTGCAGTCACTGTTGAAATTAGGGCTTTGCCAAAACTTCAAGGCATTATTTCTTAAACGGAATATGTTTTTTCATTTTCACTTTTGACCTTTTCTGTGTCCTTGCTCGCATCTTAGAAACAGGGGCCTTGTTCTCGTTTGGATAGATGTGAGGTTAATAATCATATCCTTTGCAAGTTTCAAGTTCTGACATGGACACCTTCTGTTTTTCCAGGAATATTCAAAACAACCAGTTCTCTGGCTGGATCCCTAACAAATTAAAACTAGTAAAAGAACTCAAGTGAGTTATCATGATGACTTCTTTGATTTCGGTGTTTTTTTATCCATTACTGATGTTATGTTTTTCCAAAGAACCGGAGGGAATCCTTGGTCATCCGGAAATGCACCTCCAGGAAAGACATCTGAAGAAAATGTAAGAGAGAACAGTCCTGGTCTAAGCGGGAGGAGTCATTGCAGGAATAGTGATAGCTTTGTTGGTTATTCCCATGATTGTTTTGGTTCTTGTTAAGCGAAGACTTTCATCTTCATCCCATCATGTAGATGGAAAATCCCAATATGTTGATGATGAGCTTAGCCAGAACAGATCATTCACGCCTCTCGTTTCTCATGATCTGAAAGGTTGTTCCTTTATTGTTTTCCATAATAAAATTCTCTGCCCCATTATAGCTTGCATCCTCGAGGAATATATTGGTTGTGCTCCAACAAAGAGCCTAGAGTTTTGGACAGTAGATAGGCTAGTTCAATTAAGACCTATTCTTTATTTGTCTTGTGGAATTCTAGTACATTGTTATTAGCAATTTTTCACCAAGATTGATCAGAAAGCATCTTTCAGAATAAATACAGTTCAGAATATGTTTGAAACCTAAAACAAATTTTCTGGGAGGACATTATGGTGATTCGTACATTGTTTAAAATTACTTCCGAAATTTTATCTGCAGCAAGCTTCTACCACTATGCAGCAAGCTTGTTACTGACATGATAACACAGTCCTTTCTTGCTGCATCATTTGTACTACTATGCAGTTGTCTTTCTCAAGTTTTTCACCTTTTGTCTTTCAGGGGACCCTAATGTAATGGAATCCGCTTCCATGGACCTTAAATCGTTACCTTCTTCCATTGGCTTAAAGCCTCTACCTCCTGATAGTATCAAAACATTTAACGAAAATGAATTTGCGAGTGGAATTAATGCCAGACAAAGTATGGAGCCATTTCTTGTTAGAAATTATTCATTTTCAGACCTACAAGCTGCTACTGGAAGTTTTAATTCTAACCGTCTTTTGGGGGAGGGCTCCATTGGGCGTGTTTATAAAGCAAAATATGCAGATGGGAAGGTATAACCTCTTTTATGTACAACATACATGTGGTTGGTTATACATATTTTGGAGAAGATTATTTAAATGTCAGACAAATTCATTATTCTTTCATGCTCATTCCTATTCTTTACATCTATATTCTTCATGTTCCTATTGCTTATGATCATTAGATGCAAACTGAACATATTATCTAAGTCCTACTCAAACCAAAAGCTTAAGCTGATATGTTGAAAGGCCTGCACTTCTATATTTAGGTCCATGTTTACTAATGTAACTGAAGTGGGATCATTAGTTAGTCAGATGCTGATATCCCGCACTGCATTGTTTAAGTCTTCGTTCTTCTTTTTTAGATAAATCAACTCGGATTTTCTCAACACCTTCTTTATCATGTAATAGTATGCCCATGATATATATGGCCAAACCATCCTAAAAGCCTCTCATCACAACTTTTTGAGGAGAGAATCCTCTTTACCATCAACCTTTTTTTTTAATGATTTTGAATTAACACAGAATTTCTCTGTTGAATGTTATGCTTATAAGCAAACAGAAGTTTAACTTTCATTCTACCTGTTATCTTTCTTTTCACATAATAAAAATTATGGGATCTTGCTCAGGTTTGCTATGTGATGTCTGAATCCTATTAACAAAAAGAACTCATATGTTATCATTAGTTTTGATCTTCACCCTGATTTTAACTAATAGCTAAAATGAAATCTTGTGCTCATTATTTAACTTAAAAGCAAGAGTTTTAAATTTTCCGTCCACTATTTATCAAGTCTTCCTATTATTCATATTATTCATGTCCACAGATTTTGGCTGTGAAGAAAATAGACACAACAGATTTTTCTCGAAGCATATCAAAAGATTTTATTGAAGTAGTTTCTGACATCTCTCGGCTGCACCATTCAAACATTGCTGAACTCGTTGGTTACTGTGTAGAGCCGGGGCAGCGCTTATTGGTCTATGAATTTCAAAGGAATGGGTCTCTGTATGATTTTCTGCATTTATCTGATGAGTACAGCAGGCCATTGACCTGGGACACACGAGTTAGAATTGCTCTTGGAACAGCTCGTGCGATAGAGTAAGTTGTGAACTATCTTCTAATTGTTATGGGCATAACACCTATATCTGTATGCAAAATTTAGCTCTACATTTCCATTTTCAAATGTACTACACTTTTTCTTATTCTATCCATTTTTCTTATTGTATTTAGCTCTTACAGTTGCCCATTAAGCCCAATGTAGGGGTGTTCTTTCATTTTGCAAACTGAATGACACCTGCGAATTTGGCCTTTTCCAGGTATCTTCATGAAATATGCTCACCATCTTTGATTCACAAGAACATCAAGTCAGCCAACATTTTGCTCGATGCAGAACTTGATCCCCATCTATCTGATTGTGGTCTTACTGCCTTTTACCAGGTATCTTGCAGCATTTTTTCACTAAATTATAAACATGCAGGCCTAGTATTAAAACAGCTTTTTTTCCCCTTGCATTAGAATACAAGTGAGAATCTTGGGCCAGGATATAACCCCCCTGAATGCACCAAACCTGCTTCCTATACATTGAAGAGTGATGTTTACAGTTTTGGGGTGGTTATGCTGGAATTATTAACCGGCCGAAAGCCTTATGATAGGTAATAAGACTGATGATATGGTGATACAAATCTTCATCTCTACACATCATTTTTTGTTGAAAAAGAAAGGTGAAAGAGACTTTCCTTTGTTTGTTTCTTATTGAATAAACAGTTATCTAGAAATTGATAGGCATAATATTTTCAAGTTTAACACTCACCAGTTACGGATTTGTCAATATTTTTGATAAACAAGAATGTGATCTGTCATGAGAAGGATCATCTTTCTTCATGGTCTCCCAGAGGCCTTAAATTATGGTAATTATAGTTTCAGTGATGACCAAGAATGTGCTTTGTTATTTATTCATTACTTGATTGTTGAGTCACTTGTATGATTATGGTTTCTTCTCTTATCTTAGTTGTTGGCTTTGGTGCTTTTCTCACTCACCCTCCTGCTTTCAGCTCCAAGCCAAGACCTGAACAAATTTTAGTTCGGTGGGCTGCATCACAACTCCATGACATTAATGCATTGGCCCAGATGGTGGACCCTGGTCTTCGAGGTCTCTACCCTCCCAAGTCTTTATATCGGCTTGCAGATGTTATAGCCCTCTGTGTCCAGGTTACATTCTTTTCTAAATGTCATCCTTGTTTAGCGCATTTGACAACTTCAATCATTGAATTGGTTACTATAATCCCTTCACTGAGCGTGTGCAGTGACATCATTATGCTTCTGATTTACATGTTTCTTTTGACAAATATAGCATAATACTTTTTTTATTTAGCGCTGAAGTTTTTCTGATACTGTTTGTTCAGCCAGAGCCTGAATTTCGCCCTCTCATGTCCGAAGTGGTGCAAGCCCTTGCTCTGTGCATTCAGCGAATGGGAATGGGCAGCAGTAAACTTGGTAGAACTCTGAGCAGTGCCTCTCGACGGAGTGACCGGAGTGATGATACTGGTTATCACTACTATTGAGGAAATCATGTTTACTGAAATTCATCACAGCACTAATGATCAGTTCCTTCATGTACCTGTTGATTGTCACTCCTAAATTTGTTAGCGGATTTGATTCCGTCCTTGTGAGGAGCCATTGACAATTAAATTGTTTTCAATCATTTTCTGGGGAACCAATGTGTCTGCATCAACAGAAACAGCCTAGCTCACAGTCAACGATTCATAGAACATGCCTTGTGGGAAGGAATCATCAATTGTTTGTCTATAAACTTGTTGAAATTATTGGATAATATTGAGATGAGCAGCTCTCGAGCAAACTGCGAAGATTGGGACATTAACTGCTGCTTGCTTGTATTCAACTTCTGTCAAAGGGTTCTGTGAATATAAAAAAGATGTTTAGGAAAGGACAAAGCTTCTGATTCATATATTTGTTAAGAATTTGTCCATTTTACTGCCGTTTTATGCAATCTTGTCGTTTTTCTTTTCCAGGTACGGTATATTCTGTGTGGAACGGTATGATGGATTGACAGGCTGCTAAAGCAATTCTTATCTTTTGCCGCATCAACTTATCAGTGACAATCTTGGATGTTTTGTCTTCTTTTTGAACTTAGCACCTAGCCAAGAAATTGTCGGACATCCAGCCCTGTTAAAGAAGGCATGTCATGTCATAACCTCTAGGTGCCTGACAAAGCCTTTAGCGTGGGATAGAGGCGAGGTTTTTTTTTTTTTTTTTTTAAAAGAGCTTTAAAAGCTAATTTATTGAAAAGCTAAAGAAAAGTACAAACAAAGACAGGAGCTTAAATGCTCAAACAAAACTTACAGGGAAAAGAAAAAAAGATTACAAATAATAGCCATTCAAATGGAAGGCTTTCATAAACCAATTCGGAAGGTCCCTTCCTTGATGGAAGAGGGAAAGGGTGGGGCGAGAGACAGCATGAATGGCTAGTTTCACAGCACTCGTAGCCCAATCTCTAGGAATCACATGAACTGCAGGATTTCTCATTTCTGTGAGGATTTGATTGAGAAGCCTAAGTGCAGGTTCCGATCTCCATGAGATGAGTTGTGAATGACTCCATAGAGCAGATTGAAGATCTGAATTTGTAATGAAGCCATGTTGGGTTATGAGCCCTTGAGCTTGAGTACACTGCAGGCTGGAGAGGAAGGCCTTGATATCCGCATCCAGTATTGAATTACCTGAAAGAGGGCAACAGCCTGCAAGTGATACATTATGATTAGCATCTATGACAAAAAAAACCTGCTCTACTGATTGATAGATCCCTAACACAGAAGGATGCAGAAAACAAGAAGGGACCATCACTATAAGAGAAGTTAGTAAGGATGAGATTTCTCCCTTTTTGCTGTCTTGAAACAAATGAGAATTCCTGCGCCATTGTGAATGCACGCCTGGGGATGTTAAACCCATTAGGAAATAGAACAGTTCTACCAACAAGGTTGCTGATTTAATCCCATATACCTTGAGCTTTGGGGCAATTATTAAAAAGAAGCTCAGTAGTTTCATTCGGGGCAACCTTTATGCTTTGCTGGTTTAAAAGTTTTGGATGGTTTTATAAAGTATAGTAAGGTATGGTAAGGTATGGCATCTAAGGTTATAAACCATATCTTGTTTGGGACAAAGGTATAGTAAAAGAAGGTTTTTAAACCATGTTGCGCTTGGTTTGAATGTAAGGTAAAGGAAAGTTATATATTAAGATTACGAAAATACCATGTAAATCTTAAAATACATACATGCTAAACATAATTTTTTAATAATATTTTTATTTATTACAATTAAGTTATAGCCATAAATGTTAAAACTTTTTCATTCAAACTTCTTAATACAAACCAAAATTAAAATAAAAAACAAATAATCATGAAAATTTACATAATTAACATAGTGTAATCCACATACATTAATTTATCTGTAAATAACATAATAGTCGACATGATGTAATCCACACTTAACATCATGTTGTTCACAAATAACAAACAACCCACACTTAACATGAAGTTATCCATAAATAACAAACTAGTTATAATGTAGGGCATGTTAGTAATTATCCAAAATGTAAAAGGGTATTTTGGTCCAGTAAAAAACCAAAACCCTCTCAACCCCCATTTTAGAGGGTTGAGAAGTGGGGGTAAAATGGAGGTTCTGCATAAAACCCTCCATCCAAACAAGGTTTTGCATAAAACCATACCATACCATACTTTCTAAAACCTCCAAACAAGCAAGGCATTAAAGACCAAAGGGTTTGCCAACCCTTCCAGGGTCTTCAACATTTGCAGTGGATTTAAGCTGTTTATAAACAATAGTTGAGAGCTTGGAGTTGAAGGTTTTAGAATACCAAACCCAAGGCAGATTTTCAATGAGGCTGACATTAATCAGAGAAAGAGCATGAGCGTTTAGATAAGGGCCGAAAACCATGCTGAGCATATGCAGATTCCAATGAGTGTCAAGCAGAAAATTTGATAAAATAAGTTCGAAAGGTTTAAATCCATATTCAAATACATAGGTTTATAGGCAAGAGGGCTTTCAGACAACCAAGGGTCATAGAGGAAGGATGTATAATTAGGATTAATTCTATTGACCCACAAAAAGGATTTAATATGATGAAAAGTTGTACAAAGATTTCTAAAGAACCAGGAGCAATTAGGAGGAATATCATCTTTCCAAATGTTAAGCTTGTCATATTTAGACATAAGAATATCCACCCAAATAGTGTCACGAGCATTCGGATAACTGAAAACATGCTTAGCCATAAGCGCAATTTTAGAAATTTTTAAATCCTTGATCGAGAGGTCCCCTCGGTTTTCGAAAGTGTAGTATCCGTAAAATTAACTAAATGAATGGAGAAGATGGTCGGAATGGAGATCCAGGTTGATGTGGAGTAGATGAGGTTGTGGTTGGTGGACCAAGACCGAGAGGAAGAGGGCGAGGAGGAGGTATCGGGTTCGGATCCGATTTGGATCCAAACCCGTTTTGTTATAAATAAATATGGATAAAAAATAATTTTTTATTTATATTTTAATTTTTAAGAATGACACATCAACAATAGTGGATGGAGAAGGGAATGGCTTTGGATTTAATTTGTCTCATCTCAGCGATTGAGGAATCTCTGAAAATCAAATTAAAATAGGAGATTAAAGAGGTGGTAGATAGAGTAAAATACAAAGATTAAATAGGTCATTCTACCAATTGTATTGTATTCATTGGTTTTTTTTATACTATACCCTTACTCCATTTACAAATTAAAAATATGACAAACAATTGCACTGTATTATATATCAAATTTTCGTGTAACATCAAACAGACTAATGATGACTAATGACTGGCACAAATTTGTTTCACTGGGCAATTAACTATCCTCATTTTGCACGGTTAATGTAGAGGCCAAACTTTCTTCGTGTGATAGTAGGTTTGGAACAAGAGGAAGACGAAATTCAGTCTTATGTCCGTATCTTTCACATGGAATCGTTGATCAAATAAAAGGAAACAAATAAGAAAAAAACAAAAGTCGGGGCCTGGAAAACGCGGTAGTTGATGTGATTTTTATTTTAGGGATTTGTGAGTGAGAAGCACGGCCAAGGATTGTGAACAGTGTGAACAAGCCTGAGTCAACCAGAAGTGCAAGTCTTCACATGGCTATATATATATATTATTTTTTTCCTTAGTCGTGCCACAACCGCATTATTAAACCTGTTGGATTAGATCTACATGTTCTCTTCTTCTACATTATTATTACTATGGCAGCGTTTAAGCACCAGGTCATGGTCCGCCTGAGATTTCATATAAGAAGCTCCGAGTCTGACCTCATGGTTTCAGAATGAGATAATAAACATTATTCAAGTTCTGTGTCAAAGTATGCCTTTTTCTCTTTTTTTTTCTTCTTTTTTTAATGAAATATGTCTTTTTCGTATTAACATATTTCTTCTAATCCTTAACCAATAACGTCTAGAGTTTATGTCATGCGTCATGTAGTAATCTCCATGATCTTAAAATGAATATTCTTTTTATAAAACGAAAATAAGTCGTATGTTATGCCACCGGAATGAAGTTAATCTTTTAACATATTTATACTTTTATTTTAAATATGTTAGATTTTGAACCATGTTTCTTCAACAATGATGAAAATCTTATATAGAAAATATGGCACTATTGGAAAAAAAATTATTAGCTAGAATTTCTCTTCTATTTTAGAATTTTAAATATTTTTGCTTCTTGTTTTTCATTAAGGGATGATTTTATTTTTTTCCCGTAAAAATAGATAAAGAAGAATGCTTTGATTATAACCCCTACATGTATAGGAGGCATAGTGAGCCACTAAGTAACATTTGCATCTATTTTTAGAAAGCAATAGTATCAATGCTCTACTTGTACCATAATTATAATAATAAGTAATATGATTGAAGTTACCTTATTATTAATAATATGTGCTTTTCATTAAAAAAAGGCAACCAAACAAAGGCTTTCAACGGACCATTGTCTTTAATCATCATTAATAGAAAATGTTGCTCTGATTGGAATTCCAACCGTGGCGGCCGCCTTGTTGGAAGCACCCTTCATCTTGTTTTTTTTTTTTTTTTTTTTTTGAGGAAAAAGCACCCTTCATCTTGTTGGAAGCACCGCAGTTGAACTGGATTAACTAGCGAGGAGCTTTGTTGGATACGACGAGGGTAAATTTGGTATGTAAACGAAAATAAGATGTAATTTTTGTTTTGAATTTTAATTTTATATATAGAAAAGCAGCTAGCTGGAAAGTTGGTAGGGAAGAGAGAGGAGAGAGAGAGAGAACGAGGCCCGGGGCATGAAACTTCTCCACTGCATTCATGGTGATTCCGCGCCTCTCTGATCGTAATGAAGGACTCTGATTGATGCTAACTAGTCTGCATCTCCCTCCCAACATCCGATTCCCAACACCCATCTCCTTCCTCTCCATGGGTATCTGCATGTCCTTGGATCAACCTCCCCACCTCCCACAAGCCCTAGAACCTGGTAACCAACCAATCAAATCTCTGCTAATTTTTTTCTTTGTTTCTTTCTTTAATTTGATCAGCTAATGCATATATTGTTGCGTTGTTATATAGTTGAAGATCAGAATGTGCAGGTTAGTCAACACTGCAACAATAAGAACAATAGCAAAGTTGGTACAAGTGATGAAATGAGTGGTGTGAGCGTGGTGGATGTGGGTGTGGATGAGCTGCGTCAAAATGCTGGGAACGGAGATGTGACCATATTCACATACTCTGAGTTGCGAGCAGCAACCAAATGTTTCCGCCCGGATCTCATTCTTGGAGAGGGTGGCTTTGGAATCGTTTACAAAGGAATAATTGATGATAATGTCAGGCCTGCCTTCCCTTCAACACAGGTTGCTGTCAAGGTCCTCAATAGAGATGGCTTGCAGGGTGATAGGGAATGGCTGGTCAGTTATATCTTTTTAATTACTTGTGTGTGTGTGTGTGTGTGTGTGTGTGTGTGTGTGTGTGTCTGTTCTCACTTTTAATTTCACATAAATATTATCTCAAGTTAAACGACTTGCATTGTCTCTCCCTTGATAATCAACAGGCAGAGGTTTATTATCTGGGACAGTTCAGCCATCTCAATCTCGTCAAGCTCATAGGGTACTGCTGCGAAGACGAACACAGGCTTCTGGTCTATGAGTATATGGCTTGTGGGAGCTTGGAAAAACATCTTTTCAGAAGTATGCGTCTCTCTGTATCTATCTATCTATCTATCTATCTATCTATCTATCTATCTATCTATCCACACGCACATATCGCACTGATATAATGCTCCACAATCCATTCATTTTCAAAGGAATTCATCTATCCTAGTGGTGATAATCAAGATCATAATGTCACGCGTACATGTTCTCAATTGCTAGGATTTTACATAAGAGAGGTAAAATTGAAGTAGAGCAAAACTGTTAAAAACTATCTAGATATGAGCCATAATCAGCCGCATTATACAAATCTTCCAACTAGCTGCTTTGATTTTGTTTCAGGGATCTGCCTTACAATGCCATGGTCAACTAGGATGAGGATTGCCTTGGATGCTGCTAAAGGGCTTGCTTTTCTTCATGGAGCTACTCGACCAATAATCTATCGTGATTTTAAGACATCCAACATCTTGCTAGACTCGGTTTGTTCATCTCCTTGCATCTTCTTCTACCATTGTCATCGCTCTTTTGCTTTGCATTACTTTGCTGGACTTGATGCTTTATCATAAATGGTTGAAGTAAGCTGGTGCTTTGGACTAACCTTGCAAAGGCAAAATTTTTAATTGAGATCCTTATGCAAGTCAGCTTTCCCAATCAATTGACTTGGTGAATCTTGCCCCTGATATCTTGTTTATATAAAATCTATTTTGGACAAGCATTATAAATTTGTTGTTTGAAATCATTCAAGAGGATTACTGTAAATGAATGTATTGGTTATCTACTTTCCAAAAAATCTTGTTAAGCAGAAAAAGGAAAGCTGCACAACCACTGCATGTATAGAACGTAGCTTGATTGAATTAGGGAAATTATTGAGCTCTCTACCAAGTTAATTTGGTTCGCAGTAAACTAGGATAAGTTTTCTCGCATTCCTAGCTACCCAGTGACCCAGTAATATTTCTCTCTCACCTGTAAATTAACTCAAGGAGCCAACTCCATTCTTTGCTGAAGTTAAGAGTATCCACATAATGTATATAAGACATATGGAGACCAGGCGCTTTGGCATATATATGTGTGACAGTAACACAATAAGAAATGCACATTTTATAGATTGGGCATTATTCTCGATATTCTCTTATGTAAAAATATCATGTTTATCCTAAAGAGAAATGTTTAAGAAAGACTTGTGCGAGTGTAGCTGAATTGAGCTTTATCTATGTTACTCTATGCCACACATATTTGTTTGAAGTCAATATTTTCATTCTATTCTCACTGCAGCCGCCCATTCTTTATCTTTCAGCACTACAATGCAAAGCTGTCAGACTTTGGTCTTGCAAAGGAAGGGCCTGTCGGTGACCAAACCCATGTTTCCACCCGTGTCATGGGCACAGATGGGTATGCAGCTCCTGAATATGTAATGACTGGTAAGTTATAGTCTAGAAGAAAACCTTACTTATTCAAGTACTTTTCTTTATGTGTTGTCTGTTCACTAGTCATGATGGTCATTCTGTTTTCAATGGATTTTGATCAATTGATATCTCATGATGAAAATGGTAGAATGAAACCTTGTGGCAATGTTCTTTCAAAGAAAGCTTATAACAACTAAATTATTATTCTGTACAAGAAGATGGCGGTAATTAAGCAATGTTTAATCGATTAATTGATTTTCCACAGGCCATCTAACAGCCCGTAGTGATGTTTATGGCTTTGGAGTAGTGCTTCTGGAAATGTTGATAGGCAGGCGAGCTATGGATAAGAGCAGGCCGAGCCGAGAACAGAATCTGGTGGAATGGGGGCGCCCTTTCTTGGTCCACAATAGGAAGCTGCAGAAGATCATAGACCCGAGAATGGAGGGCCAGTACTGCTTCACCAAGGCTCAGAAGGTGGCCAACTTGGCATATCAATGCCTGAGCCAGAACCCTAAAGGAAGACCAACCATGAGTCAGGTTGTTGAAATCCTGGAGGTGGTGCAAGAGCAGGATGACAATGAGCAAGGCTTGCCATCCCAGAGATGGGACTTTGCAGCAGTCACCCTCTATGAAGCTCCCAAAGAGGCAGTGAATGGTAATGCTGATGAAAATAAACCTCTCTCTGTTGCCAGAGCAGAGGAGAGCAGAAAGGAGGCTAACAGGATGCGCAGCCGCAGGAGAAGAAGAACCAGGCCTAGGCCAACCCTGAAAACCAATAACATGGGTGAGCTATCATCCAAGGAGAAGGAGAGCATTAAATTCCCAGAGTCTGATGGCTCTGAGTTGCATTCAAGAACATCTTCTCTTTCTCTGCACGAAAATGCTAATGAAGACAGCATTCTCAGATGAATGGTATCCTTGATTTAGCTTAAAACATTTTGTGCCACATATTGTGAATGTTTTCTGATCCTCATGTATTTCTTCATCCCAGCTAGTTTTTGAGACAGGTGCACTGCTGTTACTAGAACTTACCATTTGCGCATATAATCATGTATTTGGCCTCATTCTCAGTGCTGTTTTTTCCCACCTTTTCTTTCATTTTGTCACCACTATTCTTTGCAGAATGTAATTGTATTGGCACTTTACGAACTTATGATCTTCTTGCTAGTGATGAACTTTGTCATAGATTAAGGGCTTGTTTGGATGTGCTTTTAAAAAAAAGTGTTTTTTTTTAAGTTTTGGGGAATCACTTTTTTTAAAAAGTGCTTTCAAAGTAAGTTAAGTGCTTTTATCTGAAACAGTTTCTCAGAAGTGTTTTTCTAAGAAGTACCTATGAGGCAGTTTCTGAAAAAGCTGAATTTTAGCTTTTTTCACAGCTTCTGCCCAAAAGCCCAAACAAACATGTTTTTTAAAACCCAGAAGTGCTTAACTTATAAAAAAAACACTTCTGGGCTTAAAAAAAGCCCATCCAAACACTCTCTATATGCATTTTACACACACGTAAGTGCATGTTGCGCACCAGTTAACTCTAGAGAAGCTTAAAAATTGCATGCAGTTGATCTAGAATCTAAGCTATAATTACTGAAAGAGAAATGACCCTTAAACAATACAAGAGAAGTTTAGTAAGAATGGGAGGGGTTTGATTGAAAGAGTTATATTCATATGTTTCTACCATGGAACTCAGCGGTTCTCTAAATGAAGAAAGCTAGATAGGAGGACTCGACTATGACAGTGAAGCGCAGTTTGCAATTCCTAGGATCACAATCAAACCCAGGCAATCAGGAAGAGAGGGACATTTATAGAGGAGCAAGAGGTTTTTGACTGTTTTCCCTATTGAGTTGCTCCAAGAGGTTTTTTGTGTTTGAATCTAAATTCTTATGTTCTTCCTTCTCTCTGTGTTGTTAGTTTCCTCTTAATCTAAATTCTTATGTCCTTTCACGAATCAAACCTAATCAAGACTAATCAAGTGTTAAGAATCAAATCTAATCAATAATCAATTTAGTTAATATATTTAATTATCTATTTAAAATATCTATAAACATGTAATTACTTAATTAATAACTTATTAATGATATTAACAAAATAAAAACTTAATCATTCATGACATTTTGTGTGTGTATATATATATATATTGATTTAACTGGAACCAGCGGTTTGAACCTCCATTTTGAACCTTTGGTTGAACCACCGGTTCTACGGTTTTCAAATTCTGAAACCGAAACCGAACCTTGTATAAAAATTCATGTTCCGGTTTTTTGACAGTTACGGTATTGCCAGTTCCAGTTCGGTTCCACGGTTTCGGTTCAAAATGGCCACGTCTAACTTCAACAAAATAAACACACCCTAAACATCAAATATAAATTACAATAATGCAAAAATACAACGCTTACATTCACATTGAAATATTAACGTAAATTCATTTATACCAAACAGCACTCAAGCAAAAACCCATGGTGCTTTTTAAAAGAATTGGTGATGGCGGACTCTCTCTCTCTCCTTGATCTCGCTCCGCCTCCGTGGAGGTATTGGCTACTCTGGCGAGAGGGATTGGCTTTGGGGGGATACCGCCTCCGGGAGGTGCGCTTGTGGCGTGCAGAAGACGAGCTTCTTTGGCGATGGAAACCAAGGCGTGCGTACACTACAACCACACCGACCCCTACAGCAGCTCCAGATGGACCGCCAGGTATATCTAATCTGCGGCTCTTTCTATAAATTAGGGTTTAACTTGATGTTTGCTCTCCTTTTATGTTTCCCTCAAGGGAGAGCTACCAGTATATGTATGCGAGGCCGTGGCACAAGGTACTAAATTTCTATTCCCAATTGGTTCGCTGCGGCGATGGAGCTTTGTCGCTCTCGAGCTTGTTCTTCTCCGAGGTTTGCTCTCTAATTCCTAGTATCATCTTACAATCGAGTTCGGCTATTCCTTGCTTAGAATGAATAATATACAATCATTAATGGTAACTTTGTATATCTATGATCTGTGCGTGCTTTCAAGCTTTCTGTGAAACCTTTTTTTTTTTTTTTTTTTTTTGGGTTTCCTTCCTGAAATAGAGACCCAAAACTTACCATGAAACTGAAGAATTTCAAGGTTTTGAGGACACTAAGTTGGCAGCTGCTCCAATACGGGATAGGAAGGGAAGATGCGCTAGAGTGACATTTAAAATTGTTGTTTCCTATCATGGGCCATCCTTTGATGGATGGCAGAAGCAACCGGGGCTCAACACTGTTCAAGGGTAAACCTAAAACTCAGAACAATCCTCTGTCACTAAGTCTCTTAGCAGCGTACTGGCCTTCTTAGTTGATGATTCACAACTAACACGGAGAAGATTGGGTTCATTTTTTTGTGGCTGCCGTGCTACCTGCATTGCAGATTGATAGAGGAGTGCCTTGGGAGGTTTGTTGATGACAAAAAAGCTCAACAGCTTAGAGACAGGTCTCTACCTGTTGAAGGTTGTGCTGTTGTTGCTGGGCGCACAGACAAAGGGGTCACTGCTCTTCAGCAAGTTTGTTCTTTTTGTTAGTTACTTGAATCCTCCCTACTCTTTATATTGTGCTATGTCTGTGTCTTTCTTTAAAATTGCTACCTGATGTATTGCATCTTTATCGTCTTCTGACATTTGATCATGTGAACATGTTTCTCTTATTGAGAAACATGGTATTGGAGCACTGTCTGCTTGATTTTCTGAGATTTCTCATATTCTTCTGATGGTTTCATCTTTGGCATCCAGATACTTGGAGGAAGGAAGTTAAGTGTGGAGAAATAGAGGATGCCATCAATAAATTAGCACCTGGAAAGCTCAGAACTCTTCATATCACAGAGGTGGATTTATTTCCAACGTGATTTTTTTAATTATGTTACAACTGAGCCCACCTTTACTCTAAAATCTTACTGTTACAAAATAAGTCTTTGTTTCCCAGCATTGTTCAATTTCAAATCATGCAATTTATTGGACTGATTGTCCATGCTAATGTTCATGAGCCATAGGAGATGTGTTATTCTGTTTGCTGTTTGGTTGCCTGTTGATGATAGTGAGTAAATCCTGATAAACAAAATGCTACAGGTGCCACGTGTATTTCATCCAAATTTTTCTGCCAAATGGAGGCGATATTTCTACGTTTTCCCCCTCAATGAGGAGCAAAATGAATTAGACTTCAGTGTAAAGGACCTCATTTCCACTGCTGGTGGGGTAGACAAAGAGAAAGAAACCACACAATTTGCTGAAGACGATTTTGGACACCTAAACATGTTGGATGGTGGTAAGCCTAGAACCTTCAGCGTAAGCAAGGTGAACAAACTACTTCGCCAGCTGGAAGGGAATACATTGTCTTACAAAATGTTTGCACGGGATACAAAGCCATCCAGAAGTGTGTAAGAACTGTCAATTCATTTCAAATTCTGCAAGCATATCAAGCATATTTTTGGAACATTGTACAGAACCTTTCATGAGTTTGGAGAGAAAGCGAATGCTCTCAGGGTTGGCAGTGAGCTCATTCATAAACTCTCTTTTATTGATCTAGTTCTGATATCGACTTAAATAAACCATGCTCTACGTCAGAGGAAAGATCTTCTAATTCCAATAGGATCTTACAAATACTTGTAAACATTGGAATTCTCTTTTGCTTGCATATAGGCCCTCAAAAGATTTTCTATACATGTTTCAGAATGTTTTAGTTTCCTTCCAGAATAGGTTTCTTGACAGTTCCCACCTTCCCAACTATCATTCCTCTCTACCCTGCAAGTATGGAGGAACTCTTATGCCTCAAAGTATTCTCATCTCTTGGAGACAGCATTTAGAGTTTTGTTATCATACCAGTTGCTTATCTTCATTTTTAACAACTTATAGCAATCTCCTTTTGATGTTCTTGCAGTGGACCACCGACAAAATGTTTTATGTTTCATGCTCGAGCTACAGAGAGTAGATTACCACCTGCCGATGAGGTTTTTGTTTTCTTGCATTATCTATTCACTGATTAACATAATAAGGTTGATGTTTATAAAATGTTCCCTTGCTAAATGTTTATACGTGGTCTACATTTGTAATCTATTGGGACTAAAATGCTCAATAGACAGAAATTAATGTGGCATGCAGTGGATGATGTTTTGCATGTGAAGGTTTGATTGTTATCAATAGATATAAAGCTTCAATTTCAGTGCTAGATGATGGGTCGTTTCTGGTGCATGTTCCAGAAAATTTCACCAGCATATTACTGATTCCATTCCTAGTCTCAATCAATATACTTTTATTGCTGTACTAACATGAAGATTTTATTGCTGTAGGCATGTAAAGGACAAAGAGTGATGTGTGTTGAACTGGTGGCGAACCGCTTCTTACGGAAGGTACTAGAACATGTGGTTACTCACATAACTATACAAAATCAATCCATGGTTTGCCACCTGCAACCAGTACATAATTCATTACTCATGTATTCTCTTTCAATAGCTGTTATGACAAGAATGCTTAGGCTGTTGTGTTTCATAAAATCAATAACTTTATGGTTCCATGTCACTCCATTTATTTGCAGTATGTAAGTGCTTTGAAGAATTTGGGTTCTTACTGACATAGAAATGGAATGAAATGATAAGACGAAACCATGGGTTACTCTATTGCATGAGTTTAGGACATGGGTTGCTCAAATGTGCATGCTGTTCTGCAGATGGTCCGAGTTCTTGTTGCAACAGCCATAAGGGAAGCTGCAGCAGGTGCAGATGACAGTGCTTTATTAAGGCTGATGGATGCCACTTGCAGGCGAGCCACAGCACCGCCAGCCCCTCCAGTTGGCCTTTGTTTAGTTGATATCGGCTACAGTGAATTTAATCATGATACTTGCCTGATAAGATAATGGGGTAAACATGGACTTCATGCTATTTTACACCACTTCTTACCTTAGGCTTGTATCTCCTTCCTGATGTTTGTTAGGTTTTTTTGGTTGCATATCCCTGCAAAATGGGAAAATGCGGATATTCTCCTGTGAAAAATCTTATTTGCTTGTATACCTTCCAACATCTTCTTTTCATCCATCTTGGAAAAGGGAGAAGCCAAGATAAAGGTTAGATATAAATCAGTTTATGGAATGTTTTTTATTTCACTTTTAATTGTAGGCATATGTATAAAAGTGTTTTGCAGAAATGTATATGTGAGTATAATTTTTAGGGAAAACTGCATATATATATATACCCCACAAAAAAATTTATATCTACAGGTATACCCATACGAAGAATATAGTTTCATGTATAACCCTTCCAAACCTCTTCTATTTTATTTATTTTATTTTATTTATTTATATTTGCTGGCATATATTCCAAAAGGCCCATGTCCTTTGCCAGATAGATTTTTTTGAGGAACATATACATGCAAATCGAAAATGCTTCTTTGATATAGCTTTTGTTTTTATTCTTACCCATGTTAATTCAATCTTAACCATAATACATGCAAAAGTATGAGCTTTGTGGGGTATCCAAAGAATTAAGGGTATACATGTAATTTTCAAATTTTCTAGAGGTATATGTGCAAACACCCTTTTTTATACAAGGTTACCAATTACTTACTTTTACATATTTGTGACCAATTACAGCATTTGACTCATGTTTTTGTCCTGTCACTTCATCTTTGCAGGTTTTAGATGCAAATTGGATCTCTTCCGGTTTCATGAGTTTGATAAGGATGTTCCAAGATCAGGTTTCTGTATGTCTTATGATTTAATTGAACCTTTTACACTTAGCTTAAATTTATTCTCTTTGAGTGTCTGTGAAGCTGAACTGATTGAGATATGTGCAAAACATTCACATGGTTAATTTGTGATGCAATAAATCATCGAGGTTACGCATCATCCTTTAATCTTGCTCTTTTTACCATCTTCATTGTACCTTATTTGCCAATTGTTCTCTCTGCATCACTGCTACCTTTAAATGCTGATGTAGGATCGTTCATACTATGGTCAGATATGAATTGGTCTTCCAGCTTACATAGAGTCAGAATTGCATGAACGTTGTGAAACAAATACCAGGTTTGTTTTTATTAGCACCCATCCCCAGCAATAGTTGATTTGTTAGGGAGGGACATGTGATGTGTTTGTTAGGGTTGATGGATAAATTAAGATATTGCCAAAGATAGATGGATTGAATTTCTATTGTTGTGATGACTAATAATAAGCATTTACTTAAAACAAGATGGCCATGAGAGGCCCTTGTATGCAGACCTTCCTAAAAGTGAGACCTCGTCAAAACCCCCTACCTCCCTCCTATTCTTAGGCAGCACCCTTACTCCTAAACAACTTCTCATCATCCTTGGATTCTCTTTCCTGTTGCTATTGATCTGTTTCACTATACCATCCTTCCAAATCAATGCTACCAAAACTTTATTGTCAACAACTTTTCTAGCAAAAGCCTAGAGGAAAGAGCTTCATTTCTTATGGCCGGAGAGGGCTCATCGAGCCTTCTTCGGCTCCTCACAGCTGTTGTGCTTGTCTTCCTCTCTTTGGTGTCTGCAATCCCGGTTACACACTCATCTGACGCCGATGTCCTTCTCCAATTTAAGGCCACAGTATCTGGTGCGGAGGAAGCATTACCTGATTGGGTGCCAGGCTCAAACCCCTGCGTAAATGGTCATTCCAACTGGACTGGCATCATCTGTTATGCAAACAGTGTGTTTGCCCTGCAGCTGGAGAACATGAAGCTCTCAGGTGCTTTGGATCTTGATCCTTTAGAGGCCCTACCTGGCCTGCGTGCCCTCAGCTTCATGGGCAATGACTTTGTGGGGCTGATGCCAAGCCTTAATAAGCTTGGGGCCTTGAAGTCTGTGTATCTCTCCAGGAACCAGTTCTCTGGGATGATCCCTGCTGATGTGTTTGCACAGATGAAATCACTCAAGAAGGTGCACCTGTCGCAGAATGATTTCTCGGGCCCAATACCAAGCTCCCTTACGAGCATCCCCAGGCTCATGGACTTGATGTTGGATGGCAACAAGTTCAGTGGCACCATCCCTGATCTCAAGTCATCGGTACTGAGGCTTGTGAATGTATCTAATAACAATCTTGAAGGCCCCATCCCTAAGGTTCTTTCCAAGATGAACCCGAGTTTGTTTGCAGGTCAACCTCACGTCTTCATTTTGTTGATATGCATTTGCTCATGCACTTATATAATTTTTTTATTGTTTGATTGATATGTAAGTACAAGGGCTGACAAACTAGATCCCAAACAAATAGGTTCAATGACTTAGCTTGTAGAATTTGTGTCAGAATTCAAGTACAAACAATAACTCATCACAAATCTAAAATAGGTTTCCTAGATTTACTTTTGACGTTTATCATGTTTGAACAACCTTCTGGGCAGGAAACAAGGATTTATGTGGTGCACCGCTCGAAGTGCCATGCCTTCCTGCATCATCAACACCCCCTAGCCTGGCCAGTTCATCCAATTCCAGGAAACTCTCCACTCCAGTTCTGGTGGTCATCATTGGCCTATCTCTTGTGATCATACTCATAGCCATGGCCTGCATCAAGCGCAGCCGAGAAAGGACTACTGCAGAAATACACATGGGTGGGAAACAATCCCGCAAGATTGAGCCCCACCATGCAGTCAAGCTTGAGCAGGGATTTTCTGAACCAAAATCTGTAGCAATGAAAGCTCCGAAAGAGGTGGAGCATGGAAAGCTTGTGTTTGTCAAGGAAGGTGCGGTGAGGTTTGAGCTCCAGGATCTACTCAAGGCTTCAGCTGAAGTCCTTGGAAGCGGGAATTTTGGGGCCTCGTACAAGGCAGTCCTTGTGAGTGGCCATGCAGTGGTTGTCAAGAGATTCAAAGAGATGAACAGAGTGGGAAGAGAAGACTTCCAAGAGCATATGAGGCGGCTGGGGAGGTTATCCCACCCCAATCTGCTGCCTCTACAAGCCTACTACTACAGGAAGGAGGAGAAGCTTTTGGTGACTGAGTACTGCCACAATGGAAGCTTAGCTCATCTACTCCATGGTAATCATTAGGCTAGAGCAGTAAGCCAAGTGTTATTTCATGGAGATGATCGTGATTGATGATGATGAATTCGATTTGCATGGCAGGTACCCATGGTTCAAATCAGCCTTCATTGGACTGGCCGACTAGGTTGAAGATCATCAAGGGAGTTGGGAGAGGACTCACTTATCTCTATGATGGGCTTCCAATGCTGGCGCTGCCCCATGGTCACTTGAAGTCCTCTAATGTCCTCCTTGATGACTCCTTTGAGCCACTGCTCACAGACTATGCACTGGTTCCAGTGGTGAACAAGACTCATGCTGCACAGGTGATGGTGGCCTACAAATCTCCAGAATTCACACAGCATGGCAAGACATCCAAGAAGGGTGATGTCTGGAGCTTTGGCATTTTGATCTTGGAGATACTAACTGGAAAATTTCCTGCCAACTATCTGGGAACTGGGAAGGCCGGAGATGATTTAGCAAGCTGGGTGAATAAGGTGATGAAAGAAGAGTCTTCAAAGGAGGTTTTTGATAAGGAGATGGGAGGAACAAAGAACTGTGAAGGGGATATGCTAAAGTTGCTGCAGATAGGATTGTGTTGTTGTGAGAGGGATGAGGAGAAGAGATGGGAATTGAAGCAAGCAGTGGAGAAGATTGAGGAGCTAAAAGTAATGGAAGGAGTTTACGAAGATGAGGGTGAGGGTGAAGCCGAATCCTCTTCCTATGCAAGCAGCGAGGGGGAGATGTTGTCCTCAAAAGACATCATTGAGGATCAGTTCTCCTTGTCCAAGGACAACTGATGGAACATCGGCTATTTACAAGAAATCACTCTCTCAAGGGAACTAACTGATTGTTCCCTGCTTTTCATTCATTCTGCCTTATGTTTGTATAAAACCACCAATATAGTGTTATTCTACTCAAAAATATGTCCTTAGGACATAAAGCGCCACCTGAATTTCCATTCAAAATACAGTTTTTTTTTTTTTATTTATTTCTTTCTCCCTTCTTTCATCTCTGTTCCAAGGTTTCAATGTTGTTAGGACCTGAAAGAGACTTTAATGAGTGTTTTCATAAGGTCTGTTCCAAGGTTTCAATGTTGTTAGGACTTGAAAGAGACTTTAATGAGTGTGTTCATAATGTCTGTTCCAAGGTTTCAATGTTGTTAGGACTTGAAAGACTAATGAGTTTTTTCAGAAGGCTTTTCTGGTGTCTCAGAGATACGTTCATTTTCTTTTTAGAAGACTAATATTTTTTTTTTGTCGGGAAGAGCTCAAAAGAGTTAACAACCACTTAATCTAACAACAATTCAAAAAAGATAATCTTGCTAATTCTGCCGTTTCTTCCAACCAACGGGGACAATCAGCTCTTTTGTGAAACAGGGATAAACTCAGATTCCTTTTTGTGAATTCGGCCAGCTCGTCAGCAAGAATACTGAACTCCTGCGGGCAGTAGTTAATGCCAATCACTTTGTCTTGCTTGAGAAAGTTCCCGATTCGTTGAATTTTTGTCTGAATACCAATATTATAGGTTGAATTCTCCTCTTCCAAAGCTTCCATAGGACTAAGGCAATTTGTGTACATTCTGTCAGGCTTCATTCCTTGCATCCTACATTACTCCAAGGCCATTCCTATTGCCAAAATTTCAGCATGCATAATTGATTCTGCTACCAATGAACTTGCTCATGCTAACATGACTGTATTCCTCCCATTGATTATTATAAACCCTACACCACCAATGTCATTGTAAAATATCCATGAAGCATCACAAAACACATTGATTTGATTATCAAAAAAAGAATGTTGTACGTACTCTCTGGTTCCTCATTGCTTTTCCGGAAATAATCCTAAGTTGTTTGTAGTGCTTGCATGAAAATCTGATGTGGCTGTAGTCTTCGATTGTTGAAAACTAAGTCACATCTAGCCGTCCACACACTCCAGACACAAGTTGCAACTAGAGCTTTAAAAAATTGTCTTCTATTTCCATCAATGCTCCATTCAGAGATGAGCCAACAACCCTCTAGTAAGTTTTCCAGAATATCACAATTCATCCCTGTGTACTCAGAAACTAATTGCCAGTATCTTTTAGTCACTGGACATTCATTCATGATATGGTTCAATGTTTCTTTGCCAAATCACAAAGAGGATAAAGAGTTTGTGGACCAATATTAAGACTATAGAGAAATTCATATGTGGTAATCCTGCTATGAAATGCCTTCCATAAGAAAGTTTTAACTTTGGGGGCAATGGGCAACTTCCACAATTTATGCCATTCCAACTTTCCTCATAGAAAACCCCCAATTAAAATGTTTGTAAATATTGCTGGAGATTTTCCCAGTGAATACCTTTGGCATCCCAAACCCAATGGTTACTATCATTGGGATTAAAAGTGATGTTGTTAAACATGTCCCAATTAATATGATTCTCAAACACATTTTCAATTACATTCCTATTCAGCACATTCCTATATAAAAAATCTTTGATGGTAAGATTTTCATCAAGCAAGTTCACATCAAAAAAGTAGGTTTCCTTGAGATGGGAGTATAAAAAATCCAAGCTTGGTCTAATAAATCAGTGGCATTATGATTACAAGATTTAATAATAATGTTATACCTTAAAGTTTCAACAGTTTTATTAAGCATTCTGTAAAACCATGAAATTCTATCTTGTTTGGGCTTAACCCAAAGGTTAAAGTTTCCATATTTGCGAAGCACAATTTGGACCCAAATTTTGTTCTCTTGATTCAGAACAACAAACACATTTTTTTGTCATTAGAGCAATTTTAGCATTCCTTAAATCTCTTATTCCCAGTCTCCCCTTCAGCTTTATCCAGTGTAGTAATGTTCTAATTCATGGAGTGGAACCTGCCACCAGCAATGCCATTACCCCAAAAAAAATTCCTAGCTAGCTTGGATATTTAATCCAAAATTGTATCAGAAACATGATAGCAAGAAAGATAATAGATAGGAATAGACATGAGAGAACTATTAACCAAGATTGCCCCTGCCAAAGAAGAGAAATAGTTGAAGAGTTCCAAGAATTCAGAATAAGTTTAGTTTTGTCAACCAGGTTTTGGAAGTGATAAACCGTAAGTCTATTGGGTGAAATCAGTGCACCAAGGTATTTGAAAGGAATGGATCTAGTTCTCATGTTTAGAATTGCTTCAATCCTAGCCCTAATTCTCCTATTACACCATCTTGGTAAATAAATTGCAGACTTGCAAGGATTTATTTGTTGGCCTGTTAGGTTCCTATAGATCTCAAAACTCAACCTACAGTTCCTAGCAACACCTCGGGTTGCTTTAGTGATAATAACTAAATCATCAGCAAACATTAAATGATTGAAATTGTTGACCAATCTATTATCAAACCCGGAATCAAATTCTAGGTTAGGGTGAAATTCAGAATGGCATAAAGGTTATGGGATACCAAAAGGAACAGAAAGGGAAATAAAGGGTCCCCTTGTTTTACTCCTCTTTGATTACCAATCTAGTTTGAAGGTTAACCATTAATTAGAAAGGAAAAGAAAGCTGAAGTAATATAAGTGTGAATCCAAGAGATCCAAGCTTCAGGAAACTTCATGATCCAAAGGGTGGTAAGGATGGCATTCCACTCCAAGGCATCATAGGCTTTTTCTACATCTATCTTAAGTAAAATCTTAGGGGGGATTGAGAATCAAATTCTAAATAATGCACAATTTCTTGGATGGTAATAATATTGTCAAAAGTAGATTTACTAGCCAAGAATCCACTTTGCTATGGACTAATTAGCTTATGAATAACAAGTTTCAACCTTTCACTTAGGATTTCAGAAATGATCGTATAGCACACATTACATAATGAAATTGGTCTATAATCACTAACGTTGTTAGGAGAATCCTTTTTGGGAATCAAAACAACAAAAGTCATGGCCCAGGATTTTTGAAGTTTAGCAGTAAGAAAGAAAGGATTAATAGCCTCAAATAAAGGCTCCTACACTATCTCCCAATAAAACAGATAGAATTCCACATTTATTCCAACAGGCTCTGGACTTTTCCCTCTAGGCATTATTTTAAGAGTTTTATAAATTTCTGGGAGAGACACATGTCTGATAAGAATGGTTCTATCCACATCATTCAAACATGGGAGGTCATTGGGCAACCTATTGATCAAATCAGAGACAGACAAATTATTTGAAGAAGTCCACAATTTATCATAAAAATTAGAAAATACAGAAGCAATGGCCTGAAAATTAGTATGCATGTTACCAAGGTCATCACTGATGCCAGAAATTTTATTTCTATGATTCCTAACCTTGGCATGACTATGAAAAAACCCAGTGTTAAAATTCCCATTCTTAAGCCAAAGCATTTTAGCTCTTTGCGCCCACCGAATAGCATTTTGTCTAAGAAGAGCTGAATGCTTATTATACAATGCTTTGATGGAAACATTGATATCCTCAAAATAGGTGGGGGAAGCTTTAAGAGTTTCAAGAAGAGTAATTTCATGTCCAGTGTTAACAATAGCAGCATCCAGAGGAGTTAACTCCATAGACTTCCAATTCAGAATAGTTTTTCTAGTACAGGCAATTAAATGACTAAAAGCATGCATGGGAGAACAATTGGTCTTATAATTCCAAACTCTACAAACATGATGATGATGATGACAACTATCATAATCAAGCCAAAAATTATTGAAACGAAAGACTTTTTTTATTGCCACCAGAGAAAAATTTGCACGAAAGTACAATAGGAGAATGATCGAGGTAATTCGGGAAGATGTCTATTGTAATAGAAATCAAAATTTGACAGTTAAGCATTATTAGCTAAGAAGCGGTCCAACCGAGCCCATGTTCTAGCTAAACCACTTTGCTTATTGCACCAAGTATGGGGAGTACACTGATAGCCTAAATCTAAAAGATGGTTCTGAGAAACAAAAATACTAAAATATCTGGATTTAACTCTGTAATGATCAAAACTACCACCTTTATGCTCATTTTGATCTAAGATATCATTAAAATCACCCATAAATATCCAGGGCAGATTAAGAAGGGAAATGATAGACAGATAATGGCAGAGATACTTTTGAACTTGAAACTTTTGTGAATTGTAAGCTACTGATAAAATCCATTCCTTTGGAAAATGATCAGAAATAACAAAATGTAAAGAATGGCTAGTAAGAGCAAGAGAAGTGACTTTACCAGCCTCCCGTTTTTAGAAAGCAATAATGCCACCAGACATACCGTTAGCTGGGATTGCAACCTACTCCCATCTTTTAGATAATTTGCGTCAAAATCAAGTCGAGAGATTTAGATCAGCCCTTGTTTTCACCAAACAAACAATGAACGACTTAAGGAAGCTCATGTGGGCTCTAACTCTATTAATTTTTTCCGGGCTCGAAGAACCCTGCAATTCCAACACAAGATCTTAGTAACATCTATAGTCATTAAAAACAAATAACTAAATAAAAACCAAAAAAAAAAGAAAAGAGAAAGATCTCATAGTGCATTCTTAGGGCCTTCTACTCACCCCTTTTTAAGGCAATTATTGATCTTCAATTTGCCTCTTCGCCCTAAAGCTTCTAGCTTGGCGTCCTTCTGAACCTGCACAAGTGGCATGTCATCAACATATAATTCATTAGAAGGAAGCCTTTTTTGAGACTCCTCCCCATCAGCAAACATTCACAACTATCCAGCCAAGCTGTCGATCTAAGGCCATTGGACACCAAATCCACCAAACGATCGTGTGCTTCCTTCACGCAGACATTCCCTCGAGGCACCATCCTTTCTTTGCCTTGCGATGTGATAAGACATGATATATATATATATATATATATATATATATATATATATATATATATATATATATATATAGAGAGAGAGAGAGAGAGATCCTGGAAATGCATCTTCCCCCTCTGACCATTCTGACTCCGTGCTCTCTTCAACGGTAGGAAGCCGACAGGGAACATACACAAGGGAAGAAGAGCCGTTGGGATGTGACGGCGGGGTGGAGGCCTGCATCTCACTAGGGTTGGGTGCCAGTTCAGTATTATCTTCTAGAAAAACAATTAACCAAGTATAATATGAGAGCACGCATCTATAGATGAATACAGTTAACCAACTATGCCGCGCTTGAGCTCTTCACTTACAAAAACACTTATTGTTTCGCAGCAAGTGCTTCACATCTCAACATCACAATCACGGTGCAAATTAACCAACAAAATCACAACTTTTGTTTCAAGGAATACACCCGAAGTTTGTATTATTAAAAAAATATATATACGGCTTTTCACTACTTTTTCATTTGACTTGATAATTATTTACTTTACCAAGCGAGAAGTTAAGACATCAATTCCCCCTTATAATATTGGTTGGAGTGAGCAATTTATTCACGTATAAAATGCAAAAAGTTCAAGCAAAACCTCCACAATTTTATTCCATTCAAGCACCTACAGTCTAATGTTGAGTCAGCCCCATTAAGTGGGCTCTTTCCAAATAAGTGGGGCCCGCCTCCACAGTAAATAAAAAAAAAAGAAGCTATGTTAATGAAGTGGATTACTGTTGATCATTAAGGTGAGTAATTGAGAGGAGAAAGCTCATCAGAGAAAGGGAAAGCAAGAAGAGAGGAAAAAGAGAAGAAGGGGCTAGGGTTTTGATTTCTTAAGAGGATTGAAGCCGATTTCGCCCACGTTTCAGGGAAGATCATCTTTGGAAAAAGATCTACAATACATTGGTTTGATTTCTTCCAATTCTTCTTGAAATAGTCGTAATCCATCTTTGTATGATGATGTGTTTGTGAAATTCTCTTCCTAAATCTCTTGCCATTTGTATGCCTCTAGTTAGCTGGAGAGAAAAGAAAAAAAAATATTGTTATCCCTTTGTTAATATAGTGGAAACAATTCTAAGTGGCTCTAAGGAGTCCCGTGGTTTTTCATCCCTCGATTTGAAGGGGTTTTCCACGCTAAATCGTGTGTCTTGTTTGTTGCCATTTGACGATTTTATTATGTCGATTAGATCCCAAAAGATTTTACTCAAAAGGGGGAGGTTTTGAGCTTCAAAATTCAGAAAACAAGCTCAACACGCCCGTGATTAATTCAGCACGCCCGTGCTCAGGACAGTGAGACCGTGTTGAAAACCGTGCAAATTGCAGTTTTCTTAATTTTCGACTGCTACAGTGTTTTTGCTACAGTAGCGGAAGAACCCAACAAAGTGTTTCGCCCGTGCTTCAAGCCGTGCAGATGGCAGGTTTTACATTTTTGGGTGCTACAGTACTACTACAGTAGTTTAGGAAAAATTATCTTTTGATCCCCGGTTCCTCCCCAACATCTAAAGATCCCTGGGATCCTTGTTATCTATGATGCATCCTATGAGCACACTAGTTCCAAGTATCTCTTTGATAGCGCCAGAGAAGCCCTTGGCCATGGATCCGGCCCTCCGGGCATCATGATCCCTTCAGTCTAGACGACATCATCTAGAAAAACGTAAGACTTTGCCAGAGTGCTTGATGTTCTTGGTCTTTTTCCAATCTTGCTCTAATGCTTTTTTTAGGAAAATATATATATATATATATTAGTTGTAAAAAAGGCTCTTACCTGGTAAGGGAAAAGGGACCATTCGTGAAAATAGTTTTAAAATATCAATCTTACATTCTTTCTTCAATGTGAAAGTAGTTTTAAAATATCAATCTTAGGGGCCGTTTGGTTACCCGTAAGTAGATGTAATGTAATTTGATTTACAGGTAAAATGGTAACATGGACTGTTTGGTTACTCGTAAATGCAAAGTTGCCGTAATTCAAATTACGGATTTGATAGGTTTTGCTGCATTTTGAATTACGGCCAATTTGGCCGTAATTCAAAATGCAGTAATGTAAAACACTATTCATGCTACTATTCAATTAATTGCCCACTGCCATCGGCAGCCACCGCCGGCAGGACTCCGACCGCCGCCGCCGGTGGGCCAGTCGGTCGGACTCCGGCGACCGTCCTGGCGGCCGACCGGACTCCGACCACCGCCACCGGCCGACTAATGTCCTGCGACCGCCACCGGCCGGCCGTCCGTATTCTGGCCACTGCCTCGGTGGTCGGAGCCGGCCGAATTCCAGCCACCGCTCCTACGGCCAGCCAGACTTCGGCGACCGCCACCTGCTTAAATTTAAATTTGATTTTTTTTTTCTACTACGTTAAACAAGGATGATAATGATTAAAATAGTATAATATATATAATTATAAGCATTTTAAAATAAATTTGTGAAATCCCAACTAATTAAACCCCTTGTAATTAAAAAAATAATTTCTTTATAATGCCGAAATTGTAGGGATTTTTATCTAATTGTTGTTTTAAATTTTTATTTGTGGAAAATTATATTTGCATCGTTATACTGTTAAATGGTGTTGGTTGAGAAATTTTAGTTAATTTTAATCCGTAAGTAAAATATATTTTAAATAAATAAAATCTATTGTCGTAAATAAATAAAATAGATTTTTGATGAAATATTAAAAAATATATAAAATTTAAAAAATTATAAAAAAAAAAGTAATCTCGCCACTTACTTTACATGGTGATTTTAACCCACAACTTACATCAAACCAAACACTTGAAAAGTAAATGCGGTACTTTCATTTACAGACAACCAAACAAGCATGATGTAAATTAAAATACAGTAATTTAATTTACACTGTAATTTGAAATATAGGCAACCAAATAGCCCCTTAGATATATTTTATTAGATTTATTTAAATATAACTTTAGAAAATTCAAGATATTTCTGCTTTCATAATTGAGTAATTTACCAAATTCTCATATCAATATTTAAAATTGATACTTCTATATGAAAATATGCCAAGAAAGGGAACTTTCATAATTTTCAGGAAAGGTGCCTTTGCTTTAAAACGTATCATATTTCTTATGTAGTCCCCTGCTATTAGAGGACCACCTCATTGAGCTAATACCATGAAATGGAATATATAAAGTTAAACTCAGTACACAAATTAAACAAGGTTGCCTGAAGGAATCAAATTGTTCACCAAATTTGAGAAGGAATAATGTCAGGAATGATCCTTGGGCAAGTTGACCCATAATTCTTTTTCCCTGCACCTCTTGTAGCACATACACAGTAACATAGACTGTCGATCTCCTACAGCATATATGTTGCAGAAACCAAAAATATAATCATCTCTTGTTATAGATGGCCAGCAACAAGAAGAATGATGATGATCAGCATGAACACACATCAGCTCTGCAATCTCAGGGTATAGAGTTCATCCTCAGTGGTGAAAACAAGGTGATCATGATCATCCCTATTATAATTAATGAATTTTTCATGCATGTTCTCCTTGTCATGTTGTTCTGATAGATTAATTAATCATATATATCATATATATAATTAAACAGGTTCCGGTACTGTCGTCATGCATTGAAGGAAAGATGGTATGGCTTTTCTTCTCAGCAAACTGGAGCAAGCCCTGCAGGAATTTCATGCCTCATCTACTGCAACTCTACAACAACCTCAACAAACAGATGGAAATCATCTTTGTGTCTTTTGATAGAGATGAGCCTGCTTTCATGGAAAGCTTCAAACAAATGCCTTGGCTTGCAGTTCCTTTCATGAACACCCATGCCCGGAGATGGCTTTGCCGCCGGTACCACGTAAAGCAGATCCCTTCACTCGTTCCTTTGTCTAAAACAACAACAACAGAAGGTAGCGAAGACGATGTAGTGCAGCTAATCAAGGACTATGGTGTGGATGTCTTCCCCTTTGATGTCCATGTCAAGATAAGATCAATCGATCAGTTAAAAGCCATGGACAAGAGCAAGCGTGAAGAAGGGAGGTTGCAAGACCTCTTAGGCTCTGAACAAAGGAATTATCTCATCTGCAAAGATGACTCAAAGGTTATCTAATTTATTTACAATTGCTATAACTTTGTTTGATATATATATATATTCTTAATTTATAAAAAATACGTACATAGGTGCCTATCAGTGAACTCGTTAGAAAGACCATTGGCCTCTACTTTGGAGCTCAATGGTGTCCACCGTGCCGTGAGTTCACAAGCATTCACCTCATGGAGGCATACAATGAGCTCATGGCTAGTAGGCAAGCAACATTTGAGATTGTTTTCATATCTAGTGATAGGGATGAAGATGAATACAAGAGGAGCAGGAGAGAGATGGCATGGTTATCAGTGCCATACCATGAGAGAAGCAGACATGATCTCAGTAGGATCTATCAAGTGAAAGTGATACCAAGCCTGATCATACTAGGACCTGATGGTAAGGTGGTCAGCACTGATGGACGAGCTGCAGTCACTTGTTATGGAGCCATGGCGTTCCCTTTCACTGCAACCAGAATTGCGGAGTTGGAGATGGCCACAAGAAAAGAGAGAGAAGATCTGGTACCTGAGATGAAGGATTGGAGACATGAGCATGTACTGAAGCTGGACATGGCCATGGCTTACGTATGTGATGGATGTGGACGAAGAGGGAGGCATTGTGTCTTCTCTTGTTATCCGTGTGACTTCGATCTTCATCCAACTTGTGTGGAAGAGAACAAACTTTACCAAAAACTTAATTTTCAAATGAATGAATTATGATTCTTGAAGTGCACAACAACATTAATTAAGTGCACACGAAGACTGACTGGTACTAAGGTAGAATTGTTTGACATAGTCAATGAGCTTAAATCATTTACAAAAATATTCAAAAATAGCACTTCCTCCGTTGCTGGTTAATTTTTGGGAAAATATGGTAGGTCCGACAGAGAAGGCGCTACATCCTAACTAGAATAGGCACACCCTCCTCTGCTCTCTCTCTCTCTCTTTCTCTCTGGGCGCCACTCACACCCTTTCTCCCTCTCTCTCTCTCTCTCTCTCTCTCTTCTCTCCATCATCTGAGTCTCCATCGGAGTTGGAGAGGAGAGAGGAGGAAAGCGAGGGGCAAACAAATCAGAGAAAGGGATATAGATTTGAGGAAAAGAGAGAAAAAACAGCGATGGTACCGAGAGATGAAAGTGAAGGTAACCAGGTGGCAGTGGCCATTGATAAAGACAAGAACAGCCAGAATGCTCTAAAATGGGCCGTGGATAACCTCCTCAGAAGGGGTCAGACAGTCACCTTGTTACATGTTCTCACCAAGGCCCTCTCAAGTAATTCCTCTCCATCCCTTGCTTTTTTTCCTCCCCCTTTTCATTCATATCTTTTTCATTAATTAATAAGATAGAAACAATATCATTCATACTTTTATTATTATTATTATCATTATTATTATTATTTAATCCTAAGAAACGGTTTAGACGGTGTGGAGAGGCAAGTGGAAATGAAGATCAATGAAATGGAAGAACAGGGGAAGTTGGATGTTGAGTTAAAATAGCAATGCATGAGGTTGTATGTAGTTGCTCTCAGTTGGAAAAAGGTTGGTCTCATTGCCTCTGAATAATTACTTGATCCACAGAGAAACACGCCTTAAAAATAGTGAATGAAAAAAAAAGGTGACCATATTAACACTCTTCCTCCTCGTCGTCCACTTGTCCAATCACAATCACCCACAAATAGAAATCTAATACCGATTGCAATTCAATCCTCTCCTCTCTCTCTCTCTCTCTCTCTCTCTCTCTCTCTCATTGGCTTCTTGAGAGGCAGAGAGAGATAGAGAGGAGGAGAGGGAGGAGATTGAGATAGAGGATTCCCGGTCATTGAGCTTAATTCTTTGGTCAGGCCTGCTTTCATTGATACTAAAGCTAAGGATATCAGATAACACATAAGATACAAACATCTCATCAATGGGAGTACAACCAGGTTTATCATCCATAGCAGTGGCCGTGGACAAGGATAAAAACAGTGCAAACGCCCTCAGATGGGCAGTTGACAATCTTTGCAAGTCTGGTCAAACCATCAACCTCATCCATGTCAAAAGCAAAGCCCAAAGTATTAAAATCCTTCATATATATATATATATATATATATAGATGTTGTTATTTCAATTTAGATACTGATCAATATATAAATATATATAATGCAGATCAAGAGGATGCAGCAGCAACCATGGCTAAAGAACTGTTCCTTCCCTTTCGCTGCTTCTGCACAAGAAAGGATGTGCAATGCAAGGATGTAGTGCTGGAGGACACGGACGTGGCCAAGGCCATTGCTGAGTTCGTAGCACAACACGCCATTGAGAAGCTCGTCATTGGTGCAACATCTCGCAGTGGATTTGTCAGGTCATCCATATATTCATGATTCCTTTCCATTCCATTATACATTGATTGATACATGCACTTCTTACTTGTTGTTAGTAACTTCAATTTTATTAATTTGTGTATAATTGAAAATTTAATAAATTAAAAATAAATCAAGATTCAAGAGCACGGACCTGCCTGCCAATATTTCCAAGAGCGTGCCTGATTTCTGCAGCGTGTATGTGGTCTCCAAAGGGAAGTTGTCGTCTACGCGCAATGCTATCCGCCCGGCACCCAACATGATCGCTTCCCATGTAGCACCAGCTCCTCCGGCGCAGAGGCCACCAACAAGCGTCAAGTCAGACATTGCTCCTCAACACCGCTCGCGAGGTGGTTTCCATGTTTCGCGTGTAGTAAATCTTACTTTAATATATATTTTTACACTCATTGTGAATTTTGTGGTCATCCCAGCCAATGCTGCTCCTGATCAAAGCAGGAACGGGAGTGAAGAGAGGGAAGGAGGGAAAAGGTGAATATATCTATAAAACTCAGAAATTAATTCCAACTTTTACTTGATTCTCAGTTAAAAGAGTACGAACCAACAAGGCTGGTCGTAATGTGGTGATGGCAGGACTCGGTCGCCATTCGGCAGGGGAGTGCAGTCAGGCAGCTCAAGATCTTCAGGAGATTTCTCAATGACAGAGAGTAACATATCATTCGTGAGCAGCGATGTCGGCAGGTCCAGCGTTGATCTTATGTTTCCAGGAAGGTTATCTAATGCGTCAGAAGGCTTGATGACTGATGTCAGAAATCGCTTCATGGATAGCTACTCCAGTGGGAATGACTTCTCCTCCATTTCTCATGACAACTCTCCCAGTCAATCTATGGTCAGTGATCAGTATGAATGTCTTGAGAGATCATCATACACGTACCTTTGTTTGTTTGTCTTTCAATAAGGAAATAAATAAATTACATCCATGGTAAGTTGATTGATGCATGTAGGAAGATATAGAAGCAGAGATGAAGAGGCTGAGACTTGAACTGAAGCAGACCATGGACATGTACAGCACTGCCTGCAAAGAAGCGCTGACGGCCAAGCAAAAGGCAATGGAACTCCAGCGGTTGAAGAAGGAGGAAGAGCAGAGACTAGAAGAGGCTCGGATGGGAGAGGAAGTGGCCTTGTCATTGGCCGAAAAGGAGAGGGCCAAGTGCAAAGCGGCCATGGAAGCAGCCGAGGCATCACAGAGGATTGCGGAGCTAGAGGCCCAGAAAAGAATTGTGGCCGAGAGGAAAGCCCAACAGGAGGCCGACGAGCGACAAAGAGCAATGAACGCACTCTCAAATACCGACATCAGGTACAGGAAATACACCATCGAAGAGATCGAAGCAGCCACTGAGAACTTCTCCGAAGATCGCAAGATCGGCGAGGGTGGCTATGGCCCTGTCTACAAATGCAACCTCGATCACACTCCAGTCGCCGTCAAGGTTCTCCGGCCGGACGCGGCTCAGGGGAGGTCACAGTTCCAGCAGGAGGTTGAGATCTTGAGCTGCATAAGGCATCCCAACATGGTGCTGCTGCTGGGAGCATGCCCCGAATTCGGCTGCCTTGTGTATGAGTACATGGCCAACGGGAGCCTCGAGGACAGGCTTTTCAGGCGGGGAGGGACACCTCCGATACCGTGGCAGCACAGGTTCCGCATCGCCGCCGAGATCGGCACGGGACTCCTGTTTCTCCACCAGACAAAGCCAGAGCCTCTGGTCCACCGGGACCTGAAACCGGCCAACATCCTTGTGGACAGGAACTACGTGAGCAAGATCAGCGACGTGGGGCTGGCCAGACTAGTTCCTCCCTCGGTCGCCAACTCGGTCACACAGTATCGGATGACGTCAACCGCCGGCACCTTCTGTTACATCGATCCAGAATACCAGCAAACCGGCATGCTGGGGATCAAGTCTGACATTTACTCGCTGGGCGTGATGCTGCTCCAGATCGTAACGGGCAAGCCCCCCATGGGCCTGACGCACTACGTGGATAGGGCCATCGAGAAGGACACCTTCGAGGAGATGCTGGACCCCGCAGTGAAGGACTGGCCCGTCCAAGAGGCCATGAACCTCTGCAAACTTGCTCTCAAGTGCGCCGAGCTGCGACGCAAGGACCGCCCCGACCTCGCCACCGTCGTCTTGCCCGAGCTCGAAAAGCTCCGCAATCTTGCCGAGGCCAACATGAATATGCTCCATGCAATGCCCACCAGCTCCCCCAACACTAGTACATCGCCTCCGGCTCAAAGCCAAGTCTCAATGCAGGTGTGTATGTCTCTCCGTGTGTGTGTGTCACTTCAAAGTTATAAATTTACAAAGGATTCACATATATATATGGATTTTTTAGGATTCCATCAGCAGTCCATTGCTACGATCTGGATATGATAGCTCCAGAAGTCGACCAAGCATTTCATCAGCAATTGGACGATGAAGGCGGCATCATGATCTATAACTATATTTATCTATACACTCATCAAGGTAAACTAGCTAAGCCTGAGAAAGTTTTTTTTTTTTTTTTTCCCTCCTTCAAAAACTCCTTCGCATCTTATCTTGTTATTGTTCTTTTGCAGGGCATGCTGCTGCTGTGTTCGGTGGCCACATATCAATGCTTCTTGTTGACCTTGTTCCTTATTAATCTCACTTTATTGTGCTAGGAAGCGAAAGTCTTCTTTCCCCTTTGCTAAACATCACTTTCTGGCAACATCCGTACACATGTGCTGCTGTTCAAAATATTACATTTAGTTTCAATATGGATGTTCCCTTTGGCAGCTTAAATGTTTCGGATTTTGCTTCTGATCTTGGTCTGCATAGGGATTATCTGGAGAGGCTTTTGGGTAACAACCTTAATTGGAATAGGATTTTGGAATAGTGTCTTGATTTCTCTGGATCCAATCACTGGG
This sequence comes from Dioscorea dumetorum, assembly GCA_902712375.1. Lineage (NCBI taxonomy): Eukaryota > Viridiplantae > Streptophyta > Magnoliopsida > Dioscoreales > Dioscoreaceae > Dioscorea > Dioscorea dumetorum. The sequence continues at coordinate 40,659 of CACTHL010000481.1, forward strand.
TTTGGATGCCCTCTGCTTCTAGTAAAATTTCCCACTCAATTTATATTTTACTTGAAATCTCCTTTCAATGGAATGGATGGCGTATTGTTTAGGCCATATTTAGATAACCCAATATTATGTTATAATCCGTATATTATGGCATAATATAATATTTTCACAGAATTATTCTATAATGGTTGTTTGGGTATCTAACTTATACTATAAAATTATGCCATAATGTGGGAATTGAGACAAAAAAAAATATTCCACTCGAAGTGGAATATTTTTTTATGTTGAACTGTATGGTTTTTTCTCATTGTAAAATATGTAAAATATTTATATAATATTTTTTTTATTTTGTTAACTAAACACTCATTTTTTAAAAATAAAATATGTCACAATTTCTGTAATAATCACTTGCATTCTATACGTAATAAAATTATGTCAGATTTTTTTATTTTGTAACCAAACAAGGTCTTAGAGTCTTCATGCATCTGTAATTAAGGGTCATAACATTCCTTTGGAGACTCTTGCATGGCCGAACTCTCACATCTGTTACTACTATAGATTCAATGATGGTCCTAACTCATTTTGTCCCTTTTGTGAGTTGGACTATGAAACTGATGATCATGTGTTGTGGAAATGTCCTATAATCAGGGAATGTTGGCTGTTGGTGGCGGCAGCATAGATTAAATTAATTACAATGATCCCTTCGCTGTTGGTAGTTGGCTTACAAAAAATTGGCACACTTGGATTGGTTCTAAGGATTTCAAAGCCCTTATAGCCACTTGAGCATGGGGAATCTAGAAATCCACATGCAACTTGGTCTTCAACAAGCAGCGCCCAAATTGCTCTTACATTTTCCATTAGGCTGTTAAGATTCTTGAAGACACTTTGAAAGGGATCCAATACTCCAATAGGGAGTTGAATCCTTACCCTTTCAATTCAACCCTTACTAAGATATGCACCGATGCCTCTTGGATTGATAATATCTCTTCAAGCAGCCTTGGCTTTGTTACTGTCTCTAATAATTCTCATGTTCTTATAGTTGGAGCTTTTGTAATTGTAGCCTATTAAGCCTCTTAGCTGAAGTGGAAGCTGTTCCTTAGTAGTCCAACTTATTCATAACACAGAGGACTACATCTCTTGGCAAGTAGAGGACCAAATTGTTTGCATCAAGCTTCTCCTCAATCTGATGTCTGATGTGACATCTCAGCATATTCCTAAAGTTTTCAATCTAATGCCGGATCAACTTGCACGTCATGGCAAAATGAACTCGCAACCGGCCCTTCTTACTCCACGAGACCTTCAACTGCCTAATTCGCCCAAGAGTGTAGTTCAAGCAAAGGTTTTGTTTTTTTGAGATTAGTTGTTGTGTGTGGTTATCTATTTTGTAGTATTCATTTCATTATTACATTTAGTTTTCTTTTCTTACTTTTTTTTTCTATTATTAGAGAGTCATTTTGGTGTTTGTTTTATCCGAGAAATAAAACAAAGGAGACAACCACTAAATGGTCCAATGGTAAGTTATCCTAACGATGAGTGAGTGGTCCAAATTTGAATATCTCGTGCAGCAATGTTATGCAAATACTATAAAAATACTATAAAAATATTGTAGCAGTATTGTTTATCAATTTTTTACTAGATTTTTTGTAGGAGGAGCCATATTCTCTATATTTCAGAGTTCCAAAGTGGGAAGATTTACTATTATGAGGTTATTATTTTTGATATGTTATCTTAGCGCACGTGACTCACCTCATATTGTAAATTTTTATGGAGTCATTAAACCAGTGTAATTATTGCACCAATAAATCTACATATCCTTTTAACAATCTCTAATAAAGTAGTGCATGTCACAAGTAAAATAAAAAAAATGATCCCCATAAAGATAAAGCATACTCTGTTTCCATATGGTAATCACTTTGTAAATGTAGATTTTAAACTCATAAAGCAAACTCTGTTTCCATACCGATAATCACTTTATAACATGTAAATTTTAAACTAATGCCCATGTAACAAAACTCTATAGGCATAGATATATGATGCTTGCCGGTGAGAACCAAGAGGAGAGTTAGGAAGATAGGAGGGAGGCATTGTCACGCCCCGAACCCGGCTCGCCGGACTCGAAGCGGCGACAAACTGCCGTACGCCCACCAAGGCCGAGACCAAGTGGGCACACAAGGCCTCAATACCTGTCTCTCAAATATAAATCATAATAATATACTAATTCCAATCAAAACTAAAGAATTAGATAAACGAAAAATAATTGGATTTATAGCCAAGATTCACGAGAATACTAAAGGTCTTAACAGACAACGAGACTTATTAACGTAAAACTAAACTTACGCTAGCCACACCGGTGATCACTCAACGGTCCCCGCTAAGATTGTCACCACACACCTACCCTTAATCTGAAAAAGATAGAGCAACTATTTATGAGCTAAACAGCCCAGTAAGCAACCACTAAAAGCCAATAGTAATATAGGGATCACAAAAATTCAATAGTTTCAAAAACGTACTTAAATATTATGTTGTACAATAATCATCAAAACCAAAAACCCAGACTTAAGAATATTTCAGAAACGTACTTAAAAGTAACGTTATATAATGAATATCAAAAATAAATATCCAGACAATAAACCATTTCAGGCAAACAAAATTTTCAGATGAACAAGTATATATGTCCCCCAAATAACTAATGCCAAAAACAAAATATCAGAGGTCATTTGTTTACCCTCGGTGACCCGAGCCAGAATATCAGAGTTCATTTGTTTACCCTCGGTGACCCGAGCCAGAATATCAGAAGCCGTTATTCTCCACCGACGGAACGGTGCGAAACTATAGTTTCTTATCAGAATCAGCATTCATGTCGACACGGTCAGTGTTTAACCCCTAATGACAGGGTTATTGCAAAGTTAATTGGGGACTACGATTTATAGATCAAAATAGTTGATGTTCACAAACAACAAAATAACAAGGTTCAAACTGAGCGAAAACAGAATAATCTGCTAAACAAAAATATTAAGATTCGCATGATCCCATTTTCCGTATATCAAAATAAGCCAATTATTTTCAAATCAAATAACTTAGCGAACATGTTGTAAAATAAATTTATATAACTCAAAATATATAATATACATAGTTTATGAAAAACTTGAATGAATAAATTATTCAAAAATATAATTATTAAAAATAATACAAGAAATAATCAAAATAGTAATTTAGCAAATATTGAAAAATATATACTTATACAGAATTTATATGTGGTTTACTTACCTGGAAAAATACCCCCAAGCTATAGGATCCACTCAGACATCAAAATCAAGATTCGGGCAAAAACCCTAAACATGAACATCACAGTTGTCTTAAATTCCAAACTTACAAACAAATATTGACCACTAGTTAAACATGATCGAGGCTCTAAATACTAACTGTGCTAGCAACACCAGAATGCACAATGCATTACTTACCCCATAAGTACGCTAAAATCAAACCCACAACTATATATATATATATGTGTGTGTATATATATATATAGACACATGTGGCTAATGAGAAAGGGTAATGCAAAAGAAGTTTTCAGAAGGGTATAAATGCAAAAAGGGTCATGATCTTATTTTTTTAAATTTGGATTCTTTTAAGGATATAATATCAATTATCAAGTCTAAGGGAGATATGGACTATTCCAACATGACCAATAGGGTCTAAAATATGCATAATTTTGGCTAATATCCTTCACATTACAAAATTCTTTCTTTAATGAAAACTAGACAGACAAGGCTATGACATATCCAAAATTCTCATTGATTAGAATACCATTGAATTCATAGCATCAATTTGAATGTTCATCTATTTCTGCAAATCAGTAAAATCAGATATGATCTTTGTAACATACATATCTCTCAGAATACATCCTCAAATAACATGATCTTTTAGGAGTAGATAGTTAATCGAAAAAGGAACAACTTTTGTATTTTGCACATGGCCTGATTCAACCTCGAAAACCATCAACAATTAATATTAATCAATCTCCAAGTTCTGCACAGAATAATATTTGACGCAGCTACACTAATATGGCCGTATCTCATAAAATACATATGTATAAAATCTGAAAATTTGCAGGTAACTAGTTGATATCGAACCCTACAACTTTCTTATTTTTCACTTTGCTCGATTAAATCTCTCAAGGCATGTATTATGGCCGTCAAGTTTCAGGTTTTGCAGATAATATACTAATAGGGTTATATTTCAAAAACCACAATAAAATTTGGAATTTTGCAAGCCAATAAAATCTAGGGTTACTTACGCATTCCTAATGTATAAACTGTCTCTTTTTCTCAAAATTCAGAAATTGTCACCCTCATTGAGCATATATAATGACGTTCAATCCTCTTGCTCTTCATATTAGACTTAAGGTTCATAAAATCAATGAGACACAAGAAAACAAAGGAAAAGAAAGAAGATCTCACTTATGATCAAATAGACCTAGATTCGAGAAAGCGGGTGCTTACCTAAAAAAAACAGAGAACAGAAATTGAAATGAAGCCTCTCTTCCTCTTCGTCATCACCGGCACTTCACGAAACTAAGGAAGAAGGACGCGGCTAGGTCTCGGGTGAAATTCTCTCGTGAGTTCCGAGGCCTTCTCCCCATGATATAATGGTTATAGGGGATAAGATTCGGAAGGTTTAAAGTTTCAAATAAAATAAAGAATTAAAAATCTAATCTAAGGGCTGAGATTAAAAGATGGCTTTACAAGCGATAAGGTTGGGTGGTTTAAAATTTGAAAAAAAAATATCTTAAAAAGATAATCTGTCAGCTATTAAAAAGTGGGTTTTACAGGCATCATGGTTGAGAGAGAGGGGTGGGGTGGGGAACCAAGAGAGAAGGTGGAGAAAGGAAAAACAATGGGATTCTGGGGGTTTGTTAAGGAAGATGGAGTGAATAATTAGGAATTGGTTAAGGAGATAGATGGATCGGAGAATGGAAGAGATGATGGGCGGAAAGAGAAAGAGATGGAGATGAGAAATTAGAGGGTGGAGAGAAGGGTGTTGTTAAGAGGATGGGAGATTTGAAGCTTGGAGATGAGATAAATGGTAGGGGAGGATCAAACCGAAGCTTCAAGATTGGTGAGCTGCATTAGCATATTCTCTATTAGTGTTCGTTGGGCTGCTATGAATTTTTACAATAACTCTAAACCTTTAGAATGTTGCTGCACCGTTGAACATAAGATTTTCATTTCAGAGAAGATTTTGTCGTAGCAAGTTAGTCACTCAATGATCATGGAAAGTTGCTTCTCCATCATGGTGAGCTGCTCCTCCATTATGCCGTCGGTCATCTCTCAAGGAAAGTACCAAAATAATATGTGCGTAGAACATTGGTGGGAACCGAGGGGGGGGGGGAGTTGAGAGAAAAAGAAGAAAGACAAGGAGATAAAGTAGAGAGAGAGAGAGAGAGAGAGAGAAATAAAGAAAGATTAAAAGAGACAGAGATACTCCCTCTTAGAGATGCAAGTGGGGCGGGGAATCTCCGCCCCGCTCCCCAGCGGGGCGGAGATTCCCCAAAAAAACCCCCCGCGGGGCGGGGAATGGGGGAAAATCCCTCCCCGCGTCGCGGGGCGGGGGCGGGGAGGGCATTCCCCGCCGCGTGGGGATCCCCGCCCCGCTCCCCGCGGGGAATCCCCTTGCTCCCTGCGGGGAATCCCCGTGGGGATCCCCGCCCTGCGCCCCGCGGGGAATCCCCGCCTTATTCCCCGCGGGGATTCCCCGAATTTTAATTTTATATATATATATATATATATATATATATTAAAAATGACTCATATGATTATTTATTTATTTGTTTTAAAATTTAATATGAATATATAATAAGATTATAAGGACCAAATATTTAGGTTTTAAAAAAATATATAGTTTTGGTTTGCATTAAAAATATTTTAGATTTTTAGTAAAACTAGTGTTACTCCTATGTAAATATGTAATGTACGAATATAATTATATGAAAAAATATTTAAAAATTTTAATTAATTTTATTTATTTCCTATAAAAATTAATAAAATTGGCGGGGGCCGGGGATTCCCCGGCCCCGTGGGGATCCCCGCGGAGGAGTGAGTGGGGCAAACAACTCCCCCGCGGGGAATTTGCAGGCGGGGAATCCCCGCCCCGTGGGAAGCGGGGATGGGGATCTCATTCCCCGCCCCGCCCCACTTGCATCCCTACTCCCTCTGGTACCATTTTAATTATCATTTTTAACCACTTCACAAGTATAAAGGAAGTCGGTTACTTGTTTTGATTTTATGAAAATACCACATGATTTTTCAAAATTACTCTTAATTTTGTTATCTTGTTAAATTTACTCTCTTCATTCTTAAATGTACTACCCTACTCTCTCTTCCATAGATGATATGAGATAGAGTATTAATGTGATGCAAATCATTTTATAGAAAAATATTTCCTTATTCTATAATTTTAAAAATAAAAAGAAATTAATTTAAAAAATTTGAACATTTATTCCCACTAAAATTTATTTTAAAAATCAAAAACACTAAAGATATATATTTTCACTCAAAAATTAAAAATTTTCCATCCTATTTTATTTTTAAATATGAAAAAAAAATCATATGAAAATTTGAATCCCATTAAAATTTGTTTTGAAAATAAAAAAAAAGTCAAACACATATACAAAAGATATTCCTCTTTCTATAATTTGTAAACTTTGAAATGAATGAATATTCCCACCAAAATTTTATTTCATAATAGATAATAATTAATAATTATTATTGGAAAACAAAAGGATTATGGAGCAACCATTGACTTAATTATAATATGAATTTTGACAGAATAATTTATTTAATTGTTTTCACGATAACCCAGACAAGTAGTGGTAAAGTGTAAATTTTTTAAAAAATAATTAATGCTTTTTTGGCAATTTAAAGTAACAATTTAAAAGAAAAAGGAGTAGAAAAAAGAGACAAAATAATTCTTCTTATACATTCCAATAACCCATATCACCATATATAAAGGAAACCATAATAAACTTTGAACGAACATAAAAGCAACCCCGTCTGCTATCTTAACTCATTCTATCCAATTTTTTAAAACTACTAAGCAATAACTACTATGCTATGTAATCATGTAACAATAAGCATGATCGGACAATTTGATATGTAAATGAACATGTAACTCCGAATTTAACTTCGACTTAATATCTTCACTTAAATATATGACCTTTTTATTTTATATGTAACTTTTTTTAAAAAACTATGAAATATCATTTTAGAATAAAAATTTAAAACAAACATAAAATCTTGTTTCTATTATTTTTAATTTTAAGTTATTCAATCTAGCTTTTATTATTTGGAAAATTAGGCATCTTTCCTCGTTTGAGTATTTCATTTCCCTAGAGCAAACAACCAATGCGTTGAAAAGTATTTAGTTCTTGAGGTGTTTAATCTGGAACTAGCTTGACCCTTACACACAAACTTTTGGACTCGATTGCAGACATATGACTCCATGCTAGTCTATCTCACCCCAAAAAGAGTCTCTAATTCCCAGGCGGTGATCTTAGCTCTACTATTTGTTTCTTCTCTATATGTTATGGCTTGTTCCAGACCATGGCTTTTTTTCTATTTGTTGGCTTATTCTTCCTTTCCCAGTAGACATTGTCGTTTCTATCTTTGTACTATTGTTCTGTTCTTTTAATAAATTGAAGATTTTTTTTTTAACAAAAATATACAATTAAAATATTTTCACCAAAGAATAAGTTATCATTTTGTCTCGCTAAATATCTTGAGTGAGTATTGTAGTCTAGGCAACTTTCACTTTAAGCCTCAAAGTTCAATTTGTATCATTCGGTTACTCAACTTCAACCCAATAGTCATGTCCACATGACTACCTATTATGTATACATTGACATTGTTAATCCGCATAATAAGTGGCCACATCATTAATGATGTCGCATGTATATGTCAACAAATTATGGGGAGAATTGTTGTTGATGAAGCAGTTCCAACAAGTCACCTCATCAAATTTTTCCCCGAAAACCTCTTGGTACCCTCCGGGTGAAACCAAATTGACATTAGGTAACCGAAATGATACAAATTAAAGTTTGATACTCAAATGAAAATTAACTATAGTACAACACCCACTAAAAACATTTACCTCATTTTGCCCGACCAAAATATTTTTAGTACATTGAAAGAGAAGTATACATCACTAGACAAATTTCCAACACGAAATTCTTCCATGTAGTTGTAAATGGTCACTGTAATTGCTACCTTATCCCCTGAATCCTTGTACATGGAAACTGAATTGAAGGATACACTAGGATTGGGACTGCCTTCACAAAGCCTTTCAGGGGACAATTTAGGTGCAAGATAACTGTTCCATGTCAATTGGGGCAACCTTTTTGCGCATAAGACAATGATGGACCAAACCACCCTAGAGGCCCCTTTCTCCCTCGTTGAATTAAAGGTGCCATCTTTAAGCTAGGTACCGAAAAGGAGTTAGGTCATGATGGTTTCCTGATGCTATTCTTCCAAAAACATTGGAAGACAGACCACCTAGACTTGGTTCATTTGTGAGAGAATTTCTTCAACAACAGTGCTAATCTAGAGCGAATTAATTGGGCCAACATCACTTTGGTTCCTAAAAAAATTGAAACAACGGAGATCGGAGATTATTGTTACATTACTCCTTCCTCAAAATCATCTCTAAGATCTTAGCAATGGGCTTGAGCGCCGGGAGGGGGAATCATAAATTCTTTGGTGGATCAAACTCAAATGACCTTTCTAAAAGGGACGAGCATCACGAACTATATTGCAGCAGTGGAGGAGCTCATCTTTAGTATTTAGAATTGAAACCTTGAGGGTCACATTTTCAAAGTTGATTTTGCCAAAGCTTCGTTATGATGGACTGGGAGTTTCTTTATTATTTACCCAGGGCACAAGGGTTTGGCAACTGTTAGATAGCTTGGATCAAGGCAATTCTTATCACCTCTAAAGCCAATATTTTAATCAATGGAACCTTTTTCGGGTATGTTTGTTACCAATGTGGGCTCCGGCAAGGGGATCCCCTTTCTCTCGCCTTTTTTGTTTTGGTTGTAGATGTTCTCAACGTTATGTGCAATCACACTTTGACCTCGGGCATCTTGTACGAGTTCCCGCTTGGCCGCTTTGGGAGAATGTGTCATCTACAAGATGCGTAAGATCTCTTCTTTTTAACTACGGGGGGGACTTGAGGATCTTAGAAACCTCAAGCCGATCATGTGCCTTTTTAAAGGTATATCGGGGTTGCCAATCAACTTCTAGAGAAGCTGCCTTTTCTGGACCAAATTTAGGAATTCATGAGATGCAGTTGCAACTCTCCTTCTAAAGTGCACTTCCGATCTCCTTTCAGTAATGGACCCGGGCGTCCCACTTTCAGGCATTAAGGGATTCGTTGAGGCTCACGCGAGCGGTCAAGGGGCATCTCGCCACTTAGAAAATTCAGTATCTTTCTTTGGAAGTTCACCTCACACTTGTCAATTCGTACTCTCTTCTATTCTCACTTATTAGATGTCAACGTTCGAACTCCCAAAGTGGGTGAGACATGAAATAACAATGTTTGTACACACTTTCTTTGGAAAGGGCACGACCGTTCTAGGCTAGCCGCATGGCTTCGTATGTACAAATCTAAAGTTCAGGGAAAATAGGGAGGACTGAACATGTTGGAAAGGATGATGGAAGTTTGCTAATGATGCCCCTAGATGCTGGTTGTTGTACCCTGTCATGATTTTAGACCACGGGCCTCTTTAGATTTTTGTACATGCATTAGAGGTAAAATACTTATTTAGCACTAGTGACATCCTTGCATGAGTGCATAGTAGCTTTTATGTGAAAACCAGCCAAAAACCAGGTCAAGTTAATCATTTGGACCCTTTTTCTTTTATTCTTTTAATAGGAGGGCAAATTAGTCATTTTGCGCCCCAAAAAAAAGAGAATGATAAAACCAAACCTCGCTCTCTTTCTTTCTTTCCTTTCTATCTTTCTTTCCTTCCTTCGGCCTAACACCTCAACGTTAAATTTTTTTTTCTGGCAACCATTACTAGTGAATCAAAACATCAAATCTCTTCCTCTCTTACTCTTGCATACAGAAAGAGCTGTAATCCAAGTTTTTATTCCGTATTTCGCTCGTATTCCTTTGTTTTTGAATTTTTTGAAAACCTAGATATAAACCATGATTTGGAATGATTATAGACTCAAATTGAAGCCTTTGTTCTTATTATTCATTTTTGTGGGTGTTGGTAGAGAAATTTCTTTGTTAGACGATGTAAATCCGGAGAAAACCATTGTATTAGGGCCGGTTTTACTATAGAAATCCCGATTTTACTGTAGCACCAGAAATTTTCAACCATTTCTTGTATTTCTTTGGTCCAAATTGAAGCCCTTCTTATTTGGAATTCATTAGAACTAGTGTTACTCCAATTTGAGGTCGTTTGGGTCGAAAATGGCATTGTTTTGCCCTAACACCCTGGGGTTATATGTTAGATATGTAACATCGCATTCGCATGCATTTTAGTTTTTCTTTCTTGTGTTCATTGGTTTTTGAATTCCTTACTTGTGTCTAGGTGGCGAAGCATCCTCCAAAGGGAAAGAAATGGCTGACCAATGAGCGTGCCTCGAGGCGAGACGAATGGTTCAATGAATGGTTAAATTAGTAATTGCATAGACTTAATAAAAGTATCACTGTATTTCTTTATGTGTTTTATAACATATTTCTGATGATTAATCGTGTCACGCCCCAAACCTAGATGGGCACGTGGCAATCGCCACGACAACGAGAAGTGGGTCCCACAACAGCCCCATCTTCATGTTGCCGTAAGGCTTAACACAAACCTCGCTACACGCTTACAAAGCTAGAAGACAAGCTCAACAATAAAATCACAATAGGGTTCCCTTACACTAGGCACCCTAAACACGTAAAGCACAATAACAAGTACAAGTCGGGGTTTACACAAACCCAAAGAAAAACAAATACAAGAACAACACATACGAGATCAAGTCTAGTGGATCCATAGAATTACATGCACACTACAAACTAACCTAGACAAGTGAAAAAGGACACCACCCTACCGCCCGCTCAAGACAACCAAGTCCAACGTCGCAGCCGAGAAAGAAGAAGAAAGGAGAGTGGTGAGTAACGAGATGTTACCCAAGTGAGTGATAACAAAGCATAGATATAACGAGTAATAAAGCATTTCAAGTAGTAAATTTCCACGATAATAACGTATAACTGTAATACTAAGTATTCAACATATAAAAAGATGACACTAAGAACACAATTTAAAATGGAGGCTGGCCTAAAACAATTCCCAAGCCAATCGTGGCCGCGATTTGCAATGGGACCACCAAGGTGTTTTAAAAACCCTTTTAAAATTTACAGCATTGTCTTTCATTGGTGTTGGCCACTGAGATCCCCGTGTGGTGACTCCGGATCTCTCAAATAAAACATAAAGCAAACCCTGTCAATGGCCCTACGCTCCTCTTGACCAGGGTACCAGGGTTAACCACGCCACCTCTTAATAGACTGGCCCGTGGAAACCCCACACTGCAGTGTCGGACTAAGGTCAGGAGTCACCATCAAACCAAATACCACAATATAATTCTTCCAAATTCCAACTCAAGGAATTCACCTTACAATGTTTAAATACGGACAAGTATATCAATCATATTCCATTTGCATACAAATACATATACATGTAAGCATGTTTCTTTCAAAGTAAACATGTATATCATCAAATTTATACTATTAAAACACATAAAGAAATACTATAATACTCTTATTAAATCTACGCCAGTATAAACTTAACCACTCACAACACAAGTCGTCTCGTCTCGAGACGCTCAGCAATTTCTTTCCCCTTGGAGGATGTCTCGCCACCTAACAAACAAGTAGAGAATCCAAGAACCAATGAACACAAGAATGAAACTAAAATGCATGCCAATGCAATGTTACATGTCGAACATGTAACTCTTAGGGTTTTTAGGGCAAAACGGCGTCATTTTGGACCCAACGACATCAGAATGAAATAAACCTAACTCCAAAGAGTTCCAGGTAAGAAGGGCTTCGATTTGGGTGAAAGAAATATCAGAAATTGCTCAAAATTTCCTGTGCTACAGTAACTTCGGGATTGATGCAGTAATTTCAGCTTTGCTACAGTAACCCGACCCTTATACAAGTGTTTCTACCGAAAATACAACTTCTAACAACAAATCTCCTTCACAAACAACATCAAGAACGAATAACAAGATCAATGGCTCCATTTTGAGCCTAAGAATACCCAAATCCATGGAGAATTCAAAATATAAATATATTTCCAAAAACAAGGAAATACGGGAGAAATACAAAATAAAAACATTGGGTATAAGGCTTACCGAATTCAGGAGTGAGGGAAGAAGAATTTTAGTATTGAGTTCGCCGGAAAAAGGTCGCCGGAAAATTTTCTTTTCTAAGGTTTTTTGGTCGGCCGAACAAGGGTTGAAGAAGAAAGCAAAATGAAGAAGAAGAAGGAGAAGAATCCAGACTCAGCTAGGTTTTTCACATGAAAATTACGTTTTAGCCCCTAAGAATGATACATCTCACAAATACGCCCCTAGAAGCATCAAGAATAATCCCCGAATTCTAAACTATTATTACCAAAAGGTCCTTGAATGCAGTAAACAAATTAAATGTCTAATTTGCCCTTCTAAAAAAAATAGACAATGGATCCAAATGACGGAATTGCCCCCAATTTTTCACATAAAAGCTACTATGCAACATGCAAAAAATGCCACTATGGCTAAATGACCAAATTTACCCCTAATGCAAGTATAAAATCTAAAGAGGTCTGAGGTCTAAATCAGGACAGGGTACAACAAATCGTATTTCATTTGATATATATATATATATATATATCGAGAATGAATTTATTGAAATAATTCAATGTGGAATACTTATACATATTTATTTTGAAGAAGCATGATTATATGTGTATGTGTGTACTGCCAATGGAACATGGTTTAATGTGTATTTCTATATTTGGCTTTGATGGTGACTATGGACATTAGTCAACACTACAGTAGGGGTCCCACGGTCAGACCTAATGAGAGGTAGCGTGATTAACCCTGAGTTTACCCTGGTCAAGAGATGCATAGAACCATTGACAGAAGTTCCTTTATGTGAGATACCCAATGTCACTATACGGGGATCTCAATGGCCAACAGTAAGGAAGGCAATAATTTTTTGAATTTTAAAAAGTTTACAAACACCTTGGTGGTCGTGTATCTAGTCGCAGCTACGATTAGCTCGAGAATTATTTGAGGTCGGCCTACATTTTGAATTTTGTTCAAGTGTGTTGGAAAATTATTACTTGTTTTTACTATTGATAAATTATTGTTCTAACTATTAACCTGTTGAATTTCAGAAGCTTATTTTATATATTATTATTATTATTGTGGAAATTACTATTTGAAATGCTTTATTACTCTGTTATATTTATGTTGTAATTACTGGGTAGCATCTGTTACTCACCACTGTTTTTTTCTTCTTCTTTCTCATATTGCAACGTTGGATTTGATTGTGCTGGTCAGTTAGTAGAGTGATCCATATTTCCCATTTTCTAGGTTCATTTGCAATGTGCATGTAAACTCTACTTGTCCACTAGACTTGACATTTATGTATTGTTCTTCTATTTGTACTTTCTGGTTGTATTTGAAAAACTCTGACGATTGTTATTGATGTTTTCCTATATTTAGAGTCCCTAGTGTAAGGGAATCTTATTATGTTTTTATTGTTGATCTTATCTCATTCTTTAGCAAGTTGTGATAGCAAGTTTGTGTTAAGTCTTACGCGAACATGAGGTAAGGGCGTTGTGGGACCCACTCCTTGTTGTCATGGCGATTACCACGTGCCCAGATAGGGTCAGGGCGTGATACTGGTTGCCAGTTATCTTCTTCAATTACTCACAAAACAGTAATAAAAATTTGCTTCTCTACAATGTTTTGGCTGGATAGATGGCTCGATGGTAAAGCACATAGGGATATATGGCCTGATCTTTTTTCCCAGTGACAATTTCCCTTCATCTCAATGTTCAACTTTCTCTGGCTTAGGACTAGCATTCTCAATCTTGATTTTCGATCCATCTGCAACTTCTTGCCCATCCTTTCACTTGAAGGAAAAGATTCAAAATCTTGATTATAGGACAAGAACGAAACTTTCTCTATTAAATCTTTCTATCACTTCCTAAATGAGGGAGGGCGCCCTACGATTAAATTAGTTGTCTCTACAAATCGCCTTTGTAGATATTGGTCACATTTCTTATAGTGCTTAGATGCCCATTGAGTAAATATCTCTGGAAATGGGCATGTCCTCTCAAATTTAAGCTATTCTTAAAATTAGCTTTTGATAACAAGCTCCTCACCTCAGAGAATCTAGCAAAATGAGAGTGCAATCAAATCTTAACCGCCACTTGTTTTCTCAATTGTGTTACAGTAGAAAAAATTATAGATCACATGTTTCTCTAATGCTCCTTCACCTTGAGAATCTGGTAATAGTTTGGCGCACTCTTAATACATGCGCTATTTTTCCACATGTGGACCTTGTGGGTGTATAAATAGAAAGCTAGGAAACTTCTTATTGGTGCCATTTATTGGGTTGTTTTGATTAAGCGGAACAATTGCATTTTATCTGACATTTTCTATAAGCCTCCTTCAATTATTTGTAAAATTAATTACATGATTATTGTTTGAATTAATACAGAGCTCCGGATGCTAGTAAACTATATCGAAAAAGTATTTCTTGACTATCACGAGGAGTCACATCTTTACGGGGGCCCTAGTTCTCAAAGAGAATAATCAACAAAGTTCATAGTCCAATCCAACGCCCCAGTCATCTGATAGGGCCTCTCTCTCTCTCCGGATGCTCATTGGGTTGTTTTTTTTCTTGATTCCACTTTCGGGGGATATTTTCTATTTTTTCCCATTATTGCGTATTTTCTCTTAATCGTGTTTTTTCAACATTTTTTATCTTTTTTATAAATATTTTATTTCATCATTTGTTTTTTTTCAATAAATATTATGATTTATTTATTTTATAAAAATATAATTAACCGTACGAAGACATTCTGTTTGCCGGGTCTGGCTAATTAAAGGTGAAAGATAATGCATTGAATCGGTGGCTGAATCATGATGTGATCTGGTTCACTGTTACATATAAGGAAAAAGTAAACAGTGGGAAAAGAGGTAAGTTTTGAATTGGACTGATCATGTACAGTAGAACCTGCAATATACTAACCAAAACTCCCCCACTTAAGAAGAAAAAAATCAAAATCAACAAAAAAAAAATAATGAGATATAAATAATAAAAAATTTAGTTTAAAATCATAAAAACCAATAACAGAGCTCACATGAGTGTGAGTGGAGGTGCATGCACCTGGCACATAGATGCAGGAGGTGGCGGAAAAGAAGAATGGTTTTGTTTCCTCATGACACATACCCACGATCACCCCCCACGTCCTGCCATTTGTCAGATCCTGTTCAGCAGGTGAATATAGAGAAGCAGACTTTGCTCAGACTCATAGTGATGGGAAAGAAAAGTTTGCCAGATCCAAGAAAGAGAAGCACACCATACTGGGGTTATGTTGAGTTGATTACTACTGACGTTGAAGACATCAAGACATCTTTGAAAGGAGGTATTGCGGTAGTCTTTATATTAATTGCTCTTTTGCATGCTGATTACACTTTTTAAAAAAAAAAAAAGATAGTATATATATACGTACATTCAATCATGTAGAGGAGTATGAGACGGCCACCCGCGGACAGAGGCACAAACCTGCAGCGAGAGCAGCGGGAGAAGGCGCGTACCGTATTCTAAAGCACGAGGTATGGAGGAAAACACACACCGATCTAATTTACAAGCTTGTTTTACCTTCAGAGGACAAAAAGATCGAATGAGCCGCAGGAGGCACTCAACATTGAACGTGAAGGATCATTTGTGCTGCAGATCAAGAATCCGGATCAGGCAGCTGGTCACGCTCAATTTCAGGGACTCCAGAGCAAGCGCCGTGCAGCGTTCCCTGCTCACCTTCAAGCTCAACTGGGGCACAGGAGGTTCGCTCCAGCTGATCCACCGGACTTGCTGAACTACGAAGGCTGTGAGCTTTTACTGATATCGGCTTCTGATGAGGTAGAGGGAGAGCTGGGAATGGAGCTCAGGGCTGAGGACCCCTCGGAGAGAGCGTGCTCAGACTTGATCAACATGTTTGGTGACGACGTGGCTCCTCCGAAGCCTCTTCTCACAGGGACGTGGGACTGAAAAATATGTTCGCATGCATCTAGCTTGCTCTTTTTTGCACCTCTTTTTTTTGTGTTTGTGTGCGTTTTGTTTTGAGTATGGTTGATTAATTGTGCACGTATGTATAGTATGTGTTGTTTTTCAAAAAAAAAAAAATCGTATATATTTGTGTGTGTGTGTGTGTCTCTATGTATGTCAGTAAGTAATTAATCTACGAAGTTACGTTTACATTTGATTTTTGACGTCCGTGTTAATTGATCGACAGGTTAGGTTCTTGTATGCCACGTCAGACATAGTAGGTTGCTGTCCTTGTTTTCACCAACCTCCTCGAGCGTTGCAGCACCAAGTTTTTGACTACCATCTATACAAGACTGGTTCTCTGTCAACATTCTTGCATCACATTCGCTTAAGCTTGGGTAGGTAGATGCCTTGTTGTACTAATATACATTCACGACTAGTCTTCGCAGTAGATTGATTATCTTCTTCCAAGACACCAACCAAAACCATGGGCGCACTAAATAATTAACATGCGCCAGTGGACATTGATGATCAGGCAACTCCATCTTGCAAATGATTATTAGGTCATTAGGTGTAACTCCACAAATACATGCAATAGATTGTTACGCCTGTAACAATTGACTCTTCCAACTCGTTCCCATTAATTACAGACCAACCAACCTTGTCTTTGACTCCACCATTGGCTTATGGCTAGTTTTCAATTTCAACAACCAGCCCATGGGTTCATGCATGCTTCCTTTAATTTCCTACCCAGTAATGAACTCCATTAATATATGTATATATATAAAACCTGATCAACTCACTCTTAAAACCCATGCACTAGCAACCCCGCATTCTCTTGTTCACAGATCAACCACCTTGATCGATGGCATTCACTCTCAAGCACATCTTCTCTTGTGCTCTTCTCCTCTTAGCCTGCACGCAACTGGTTATCAAGTACCTCCTCCCTTGCAACAATCAATTACGACCTCCACTCATGATCACTACTCTCATCTACCCATTGTTCATCATCTCAGCACTACTTTTTCTCCTGAAGCTCAGACGAGAGAAAATCAACACACCTCCAGGCCCTTTCTCCTTGCCAATCTTTGGCAACTGGCTTCAAGTTGGCAATGATTTGAACCACAGGTTTCTAGCGAAGCTAGCCCTCCAGTATGGCAATGTCTTCCTCCTTAAACTGGGGGCACGGAACTTAGTGGTGATATCTGATGCGAAGCTGGCTACTGAAGTGCTCCACACACAAGGAATCGAGTTCGGCTCCCGCCCACGCAATGTTGTCTTCGATATCTTCACCGGCAACGGGCAAGACATGGTGTTCACCTCCTACGGAGACCACTGGCGAAAGATGCGTCGCATAATGACCCTCCCCTTCTTCACCAACAAAGTGGTACAACAGTACAAGGACATGTGGTCCGAGGAGATGGACTTGGTGCTCAAGGACCTGCTCAACAACAAGGTGGCCATGCAAGAAGGGATGCTGATCAGGAGGAGACTCCAGCTCATGCTCTACAACATCATGTACCGGATGATGTTTGATTGCCGGTTTGAGTCTGAGGCTGATCCGTTGTTCTTGCAAGCCACCAAGTTCAACTCAGAGAGAAGCCGGTTGGCCCAGAGCTTTGAGTACAACTATGGCGATTTCATCCCCATCCTCAGGCCTTTCCTCAGAGGTTATCTCAACAAGTGCAAGGATCTGCAAAGCAGAAGGCTCGCGTTCTTCAACAATTACTTTGTTGAAAAGAGAAGGTATACTTACATATATTCTGTGTACGTTTGTTTATATATGAAATACAAGTACTTGGTAACTTGCTAAGAATTAATCACCAGTTTTAATCGATTATCTGCCTATATATATATACACACATTCATGCAGGAAGGTGTTGTCCGAGAATGGCAGCAGCAGCAGCAGCAGGAACAACAACAAGCTTGCATGTGCCATAGATCACATACTGGAAGCAGAGAAGAATGGAGAAATAAGTTCGGAGAATGTGATATACATCGTGGAGAACATCAACGTTGCAGCTATAGAAACTACATTATGGTCAATGGAGTGGGCAATAGCAGAGCTTGTGAACCACCCACAAGTGCAAGCCAAGATGAGAAAAGAGATGGCAGAAGTTCTCCAAGGAGAAGAGATCAGTGAGTCTGACCTGGAGAAGCTACCCTACTTGCAAGCGGTGGTAAAGGAAACCCTAAGGCTTCACACTCCCATACCACTCCTAGTGCCTCACATGAACCTAGAGGAGGCGAAGCTGCAAGGAGGTTGCACCAATATTCCCAGAGGGTCCAAGGTGGTAGTGAATGCATGGTGGCTAGCAAACAACCCTGAGTGGTGGAATAAGCCGGAGGAATTCAGGCCAGAGAGGTTCTTAGAGGAGGAATGTGGAGTGGATGCCAGCGTTGGGGGGAAAGTAGACTTCAGGTTCGTACCCTTCGGCATGGGACGGCGCAGCTGCCCGGGGATCATACTGGCCTTGCCCATACTCGGGCTCATTCTGGGGAAACTGGTCAGAAACTTTGAGATGATCACGCCGCCGGGAGTGGACAAGATTGATGTCAGTGAGAAAGGGGGCCAGTTTAGCCTTCACATTGCCAAGCACTCCCTTGTGGCCTTCCGACCTGTCAACTAATTATACCTACGCGTGTCACCTAGAGGCATTCAATTCCCAGTTTACCATGCATGCAAGTGGGTAATAGCAGACCGTGTGTGTGTGTGTGTGTGTATATATAAGCACATAAATCGTGCCAGCTTGCGGGCATTCCCAGTTTTCCATGTAAGCACTATATAAGGTTTTGAGTAAGGTCAAAAACGCATTCATTTGTGTTGAGTACTTCTTACTTTTAGCTCTCCACCGCTACGTCAAGTATGGGCCTTGTCAAGGTGACGAGATCGTCATGAATTACTTTATGGGGCTGTTTGGTTGGGAGGATTGGAGTGGGAATGATTGCTTACATTGGGTAAGCCCTTGTTTGGGTGTGGAGTAATGGGATTGAGGAAGTAATGAAGAAGGGTTGATGAGGGATTGGAGAAGGAGTGGCATTGATCCAATATTTGGGGGGATTGTGAATCCTGACCATTAAAAAGACCATTATGCCCTTGGGTTGAAAAAGAATTCCTCGTCTGGCTCCTAGGTTAGAAGGCAACGTCGCTCTATTGGCCGGCGGAGGTTTGGCTTTATCACCACCGGTTCGGAGCCCCTTGAAGCCTTTCCGGTGAACCAACGTTCCGATCAAGATTTTCTTGGCACTTCTTTGTCCCTTGATTCTTCCCTCTGAGGTGAGAATCCACTCACTTTCACCACCGATCTCCAGCCAAAACTTCAAATTTTCTCTTTTTTTGTTGTGCTCCAGGATGTTCAATGAAAGCCTTTTTAGGAATTTTGAGGGGGTTTTTGGGTTTGATTGTTGGTGTGTTGGATCTGTAGGTTGAAATTGTAGGATTAGTTGCAAAATTTCGCTGATTGTCGAGCCAAAGAGGCCGAACGTATCAATGGATTCTAGTGTTTGAGAACGAAACCAGCTCTTTATTTGTTCTTTTTCGTGCCAAAAAAGAGGTTTTCTGATTAACATGAAGTTTTCAATTTTAGTTTGGTTTGTTTATCTGTTTTCTTTATTATGTAAAATTTGTTTTATGGTATGATGTAGTAAAAGAAAGTTCTCCATATTGTTTTGTTTTATGGTGTATTTGTTTGATTATAGTGCAGTGTTTTTTTTTTTTTTTAACAATATGAAATCTCCAATGATGTTGTAGGATGATGAGAGCTTGAGGAGGTGGAAGGAATAGCCGCTTGAGAGTGTTGATCTCGTCGACGTTGGAGGTATTTCATTTTATTTCTTGTGATTCTCTGTTTTTTCTTCCCATATGTGTATATAAATATATATACTTTGTGAAAGAAATTTATTCTTGTAAGTTGGCAATTAGGATATGAATCCTGATAGAGATAGTTGTCCCTAAGCAATTCCTAACAATCAATTGTTTTCTTTGTTTCTCAGGCAAAAAAGTTTGGGAACCTAGATGGAAGTTGGAGTGCTTCGTTTCAACTAAGAGCTTGAATCTCTTCAATCTTTTTCTGCTGGAAGCCTCCATCTATTGTAAAAATTCTCATTTCTTGTTGCTTCTAGTGTAGCATATCCCTAATGAGCAAATAATCAACATATTAGTACAAAAATCTGTGTAGCATATGTTTGAATGTCTGACCTTAAATGAGACAATATTCCTGAGATGTTAAGGTTCATAAATACCAATTACATCTAGAATGAAAGAAAGAAGGTTCTAAGGCAAACCTACAATTACTATTCTATACTATTATGGTGCCTAATGAATGAAATTTAAAGATGTGCTTTACTCTATTGTAATGCGGGTGTTCAAGGAATGGACGTTGGAGATAGTATTGCAAGTATTTTTCTAAATATTGAACAAAGGTATGGGAAATGGTCTTTCAAGATGATATTTCTTGAAAATGAAAATCAATATATGTATTTAGTAGGTTCTAAATTACTACACTTGTCCCTTTTTCTTGGCTTTATCTTTTATGTAAAGCTGTTGCTAAGCCACTTTGTTTGACTTTATCATTTACTTGTAATATCCTTACCTGTTATGCTCATGGAATTGCCTACCCTACCTTTTGGATGATTACATTTTTTCTAGAAGCTACTTCTACTGTTTAAAATTTCAATTTATCCCTTGCGAAGCATATCTTCCCCATGGCCGAGTAGGGTGATTAGATGAGAATTGATAGTTTGCCGTGAATGAAACTCTTTGAAAGTGGCAAGTGTCATTTGTATAGATTGGTTAGATAGTTTTCAACCTTTTCTTATTCGACCACTCTGTCAAGGACCTGTTCATATACCGATTGTTGATATGATGCATGTTTGTTTTTGGTGAGGCCATGGAATTAGTGTTTAAATTGCTTTTAAACGTCAGGTGGTTCTTTTCAGCTAAATCCTTGATGAAAGTTGTAGTGATTTGTAGCAGATGGAACTTAAAAGCAAAGTGAAAAAAGGGTGTTTTGACAAGCTGTGGGTGGAGGCAATCAGAGTGCCCAACAGCACTAATACTTGGGCAAAGGATTTACGCACTGGTGTCTCTTTTAATTGCAATTCTGAGCTTAATTCTTTCTTCCATAGCTATGGGCATTAAGAAATATTAGCACACTCTTAATGTTTCCTTGTATTTTGTTATATAGTTCTTAGATACCCAATTCCTTGGCTGAATTGTATTTTCCTATTCTAAAATAGGAGGGCAAGGCCACTAGTCAGGATCCAGTAGTGTATTAACCACTTGCATCTCTAAATGATAGAGCTTGGCTTCTCTTTCCCTCCTTCCTTTTTTCAATGAGTTTCTATATTAAAATATGGTGATTTGGGTATCTATGTGGACCGCATGAACAACTACAAGTGATCTAATCACTCCACTGGATTTTTTTTTTATTGGCCTTACCTTTAGGGCTTATATTTTAGAGAGCCCCACTAAAGTTAGCTAGTTTTAGAGGATTGACCATATGACAAATAAGTATTAGTCCAAGTCTAGGCCCTTGTGATACCTTCTTCCTATAATGATGACTTCATCATGCATATAAAAACAAGTGTGGTGTTCAGTATTAATATTTGTGCATCTTATGCATGTTAATGGTTAAAATGCTACTTATAACATGATAAAATGGCATTTAATTATATTATCTAGTTAAATTGTTGATGAACAAGCATTAAAGTCTATTCAAATGCCTCCCATTTTAGGCAGATAAGTGACTTAAGATCTGCAGGCAACTCTCCTGCAACTCCAACTACAACACACTATTCCCTCTTTAAAAGTATATTCATCTCTCTTAACTTCTATTGCAGACGAGGCTGTAGGCAAGCATTGGACTTGTGGTTGATTTCAATTTCTCATCTTTGTTTTGTTTCATCGAGAAAGGTAACAATTAATTATAAATTTAATTTTCCCATATTTCTTGTGTAATTTGAGTAAGAAGTCCTTATTATATTTGCTAGGGAATAGGTTTAACTAGTATGTTATCTACTTAGATTTACTCATTCAAAATCTTTCAATCTGACATTTTAATATATGCGTTGTTGTTGACTTTTTAGATTTAAACAACATGAACAAGCTTAAACTACTTCGACTATATTGTGTTATGATCGTATGGTACATTTACGTAATGACAACCATGACCACTACATGTTTGACGAAACGACATAATGCAAGACAAACAATGATTCAACATGATCTTTCATTGGCATCTACTAGACACCGCAAACAACGTGAGTATCTCGCACCGTATTGTTTTTGAGAGTGATGTCAAGTGCATTGACAAGCTACGTATGGATCGACGTTGTTTTCATAATTTGTGCCAATTGTTAACTACTACCGGTGGGCTACGTGGCACAATAAACATTTCCGTCTATGAGATGATCGCGATGTTTCTAAATATCCTTGCGCACCATGTTAAGAATAGAGTCATTAAATTTGATTTTCTCCGATCGGGTGAGACAGGTTAGCCGTCATTTCCATGCCGTGTTAAAGTCGGTAATACTATGCCATTCTCGTTCTTTTGAGAAAACCACGAACCAAGACAGGAAAATTCAACGAGACTTTAGATGGAAGTGGTTTAAGGTAATAAACTGTGCCCTCTACTACCCGTTAATGTTTGGTAACTAATAATTTCTTTTTTCACTGAACGTAGAATTGTCTTGGGGCATTAGATGGGACACATATACGTGTGAATGTTCATAAAGTTGATCGCCCAAGATATAGATCGAGAAAGTCCGAAATAACAACTAACGTCCTTGGCGTTTGTAGTCAAGACATGCAATTCATATATGTCTTGTCCGGGCCGGGAAGGGTCCGCTCATGACGGCCGGGTCCTTAGAGATGCTATATCAAAGCCTAATGGGTTGAAGGTTCCGGACGGTAAAGAAAAGAATTATTGTTAAAATTTCTTTCCACGACCTACCTATCTTTTTCTAGGTTTTTACTAATAACAAATATTGTGTATTCACTAGGCTTTTACTACCTAGTGGATGCCGGATATGCAAATAGCCCTGGTTTCCTTGCACCTTTTCGAGGACAACGCTATCACTTAAGTTCATGGGCTGATGGGCATCAACCACGTACCCCGAAGAATTTTTCAACATGAAACATGCTAGTGCAAGAAACGTGATTGAGAGGACGTTCGGCATTCTAAAAAACCGTTGGAAAATTTTATCAAGTCCAAGTTTTTATAACATAGTCACACAAAGGCGCATCATTAATGCCTCGTTGTTTACTCCATAATTTTATTAGAAGAGAGATGGTAGAAGATCCTCGCAGAAGATGATGCGAACGATCTTGAAGTTGAAGAAAACACGAGAAGATGATGTGGAAAACATTACGGCGATCGATCCAACGGATGAGTGGACACAATTTAGGCATAGCATGGCAGTGGACATGTTCAACATGTGGGAATCAACTTGAGTGTTTCATAAAAAAGCTGACATTAGTGGTTTCATTTTGATATGTGGACATCATTTTGGTGTAGTGGAATAATAATGTTGTTTTCCTACAATTATTAATATTTTGTTGTGATACGCTTATTACTTCATGATGATATCATTGGTGATGAAGTGATCAATTCTTGTGTACCTAATTTATATGATCTTGTATGTGTGTAGCATGGAAGCAGATTCACAACCAAGGGGGAGGGGTCAAAACAAGCACTATTGGACGGTGGAAGAAGACAAAGCGGCCGATCGATGCTCTAGTGGAGTTGTCTACAAATCCCGGTATGGCGAGAGAGAATGGGTTTAGAAATGGCTATCTTGGTCAATTGGAGAAAATGATGAAAGGAAAAATACCAACGACCACCTTGAAGGCATTCCCTAACATTGAGTCCCGGGTAAAATTGTTTAGAAGCAAAACAACCGCAATTGCCGATATTCTACGAGATAAGTGGGTTTGTTTGGAACTGCGAGAAATGCACTATCGAATGTGAAAAAAGTGCATATGATGAGTACGTTAAGGTACGCATAATGTTCTCTAGTGATTATAAAATGGACTGCATGGTAATGTATTATTGGTTTTTTTTAATGCAATGTAGAATCACAAGGAAGCAAGTGGTCCGTATGGCAAAGCTTTTCCATTCTTTAATGATTTGGTTGCGGTCTTCGCGCGAGATAGAGCTCAAGGAAGCTCAAGAGGGGATATTGGGGATGATGCGAGAGCAGTATTCACGTGAGAACATCCCTTTGGATGATGACACAGGTTTCTTTCAAATGTCTACTGATGAGTTTTACATGCCTGTGGAGGAACCCATTCCGGCCCCATCACCTATGGGATCAGAGACAAGCACCTCCAAAGGACGGCGGAAAAGAAAAGCTTCTGTTGACCCATCCGTTGATAAAATATCTCAAAATTTCCAAAATTTTATGGAAATTATTGGTCCAGGCTTTAAAACACTAGGCGATGCGGCCGCCGTGAGGTGGCACGAGATGAAGCTCGTGATGTGGCCAACGAAGCACGTGAGAGGGCTCGTGTGGTCGCTCTTGCTGAAATTGAACAAAGAAAACAACTACCGCCACAAGTTATATTTCAAGTTGATGGTCTATCGGATGATGAGGCGATGTTTATCCTACGGGTGGTTTTCTACCTCACTTTGTGTATGTTTTGGTAATAATGTGTAAGATGGAAGTTGTTTATGATATTGATACAATGTTTTCTTTTCAGGTTTTGCCAAAAGATGATGATCAGTTAAAAATTTTCATGGACTTGCCCGACAACAAGAAGTTGCGTTTCTGTCGTGTCCTCTTATCGAGGTTGGGCTATAGTCCACCGAATATGTAATATTATAAGTTTGTTTTAATTTAGTTGGATGATGCAAAATCTATTGAACCATGTATGGCACATGTTATGGTAATGTTATGCACTTTAGTGCAAAAATAATATGCTTGGTGAATGTCTAACGTATGTTTAAATTGTGCACTACATATGAACAATGTATAATTATTATTGTTTGGCGAATGCGATTTGATAGGATTTTGTTAATGAATTTTTCATGTTTTGTTGTCATTTATTTTTGTTCTTTGTTTTGTTTTAAAAAGTGTTGCATGCCTAGGGTAATAAATTGTTGATCTTTGATTCAACTTTGGTTAGAAGAATTTATATTTTTGTTTTTTTTGTATGTTGTTGTTATTGTAATAATATGTTATATGGGAAAAAAAATTTGTGTCATTTTGTTCTCATTTGATTCTTATCCTATTGAATGAAGTTGTACTTGTTCTCATTCTTTTGAACCATGTTGTTGTTAATGTTTATTTTTAGTGTAAGAAAATATTTAATTCTTAGTTTTTTTTTATGAGAAAATATTTACATATTTTACAAAGGCAATTATGTAAGTAGTAATTTATTCCTCTAAATATATATTTTTGGAATATAATTAGTTTCACAAACTAATTTATAATTACGACGAGAAAAATGGATATTAAGCCGCTGTTAATTAATTATGTTAATAAAAATTTTTAAATTTTGTGATATATTAAAGTTTAATATTTATGTGTAGCAATTAATTTATGGTAATAATTAATACTTAATTAGTTAATATTAAATGTTTCAATTAATAAACCCATTATTATATATACTAATATATAACAATATTTATTTAAAAAAGGGCATAATAGTCATTTTATCATATCCACTTCTTTTCACTTTTCCCATTCCCAATAAACTACCTCCCCAATCCTTCCAACCAAACATAGTTTTCATTCCCATTACTTTTCCAATCCCCCTCATTATTATTACCCTCCCACTCCTCTCCTTTCCATTCCTCCTAACCAAACAGCCCCTATATGTATTACTATTACTATTACTATTACATGACGGTTGTTAACTCGTAAAAATGACTCAATCAGTGAGTCATACGTAGGGTTATAAACAAGCCGAGCTGAGCCAAGTATCACCAGGCTCGAGCTCGACTCGTTTATAATATTCAAAGGCTCGAGCTCGTTCGAGCCATGTTTTTTGTGCTCAAGCTCGGCTCGTTTAAGAATTTGATATCATTCAAAGAGGTCTCTCCAATCTATCATTAAGCTAAGCAAAAAACATCTTCATTTTGCAATAAAAACAAACTCAAAACATAAACTCATATAATCCCAAAAAACCTTCAACTAAACATTAAAAGTACCATTTCTATGTATTCATATATATCTACAACACTACACTCTATTGATTATATTATATATATATATAAGCTCGTTTAGGCTCGCGAGCCTCACGAGCCGAGTAATTTTAGGCTCGAGCTCGGCTCGCCAAACTAAATGAGAAGCTCGAGCTCGGCTTGTGAAAAGTCGAATCGGGTCGAGCATAGACCCGAACCGATCTCGAGTAGCTCACGAGCAACTTGACTCATTTGCACCCCTACTGGCATTTTTTTCTTCATTGTTTCTTACATCATATGGTTCACCATTAAAGTGACTGTAGATACCTTCTCTGATTTGACTTGCAAGTTGGGCATGGGGCCCCCGCGGCCGGGCCGGGTGCCCCCCCCTTCTCTCTCTCTCTCTCTCTCTCTCTCTCTATATATATATATATATATATATATATATATATATATATCGATTTTCATTTTTATTTTTAAAATATCAATTTTTTTATAAATTAATAACTTTTTTAGTAAAAAAAAATCTTTTTAAAATATTTTAAAATTTTATTATTTCATTAGTTGATAATTTATAAATTAGCATATATGGTAAGAAATCTATTGTTTGATTAGTTGATAATTTTATTATTTGTTTAGTCCTTGGTTTTCTACAAAGTAGTTTATGTAGTATGAAAAATTTATTTTCTCTATTTTAGAAACTAGGCTAGAACATATTAAAAGTATTTGAAAAAATTGCAAACACCTATTGTTTGCTCTCTTGACTGTTTACTTGGTTTCTTATTAAAAATATTTATGATTGTAGTCTCTTTAATTTTGTTTCGAAATTAGTTGTGATAGAAAGACTTTTAGTCTGGTAGTATTAGCTCCCGATGATCACCAGGTGAGCATGCACCAGCCGGGCAATTGCTTTGCTACTATATATATACAACGATGTGAGTTGTTTGTTTTACCATTTTATAGAAATTTGTGGTTAATTTATTGCTTATTTTTAAAATACAAAGCTAATAGGGCTGATGTGCACACGATGGCTGACCTAAACTTGAAAATTGACCATCCCAAATTTACCAAAATTTATGATATTCAATTATCCAATTCTCATATGGTCCAAAAAAAAAAGCGAAAAAAAATTCCAATTCTCCGGATTTAACTACCTATACTCGGCCTATATATATATATATATAATATGTATTTTTTTTAGAATTAAATTGTTTAAAAAATTATATTAAAAATGAATTTGTTTAGAATATACATGCTATAAAACAAGTTTCATATTTAATATTCACCCATTAAAAATCATTTTAGAAAAACAATATCATTCGTTATAGAAAAAGTTTAAAACAATATTTAAAAATATAGAACTTCTTGTGGATATATAATCACGCTTTAATATGCCTAAAAAAATTCCACATTAAATTCTAAAATTTTATTTTCTTTCAGTTATGCAAGGGTACATGCACCCAAAAAATATTTTTAAAATATTTTTAAAAATGTATTATGATTTATACATCTAATGAACTGACGTTTTCTTTATTCTTGAAATTGAAGACTTATGTTCCAAACTCCCAATCAGTTATTAAAAAAAAAAAAAAAATCCAGAGGGCCTACTGGGAGTCGCGTATTATCTATAAAGTTTCAAAATTAGAAGATCCGGATTGCAGTTCAGTTGAGCTGTCCATCAGGCTCATTGTGCCAAATTGAATCGAATCCAGAGCCGGTTCAAACCAGCGGTTCGATCGAACCAGAGTCTTGTTTAAGATCACCGCATTCGCTCACCGCCTCCCTTTCTTATTATACGCTTTGCCGATTCCCCAAGTAAACCCTCTCTCTCTCTCTGCTTCTCCGTCTTCTCCTCTCTCTCTCCCCCCTCTCCTTCTTTGCTCTCCGATCGGGAACAGCGAAGCCTTCGAAGGAGACTGAGAGGATGGCAGCCATGGTGAGCTCCGCGAGCGGCTTGCTGGCCATGCTTGGGGAACAGCACCCTGCGCTCAAGCTCCACGCCCTTCACCAGCTCAATTCTTTCGTGCATCTATTCTGGCCTGAGATCTCTACCAGCGTGCCTACCATGTGAGTCTGCTTTCTCTTTGACTTGGCCTGTGTATCAAGTCCGCCGCCTTGGGCTCTTCTTTTGCCGGCTCGTTGGTCTCATTGCTCTTCTAGAAATTAGGGCTTTGGGGATTTTGGAAATTTTGGATGATTTGGTTGGGATCCCGTTTACTGAGATGGAAAAACCGCTAAAGATCGAATCTTTTGTGTGGGATTCGACCACTGTAGTAAACCCTAGATTTTGTTTTTTAAGTTTAGAAGAGTGAGATTATTATTGGGTTTCCAGCATAGCTTTGACCTTATTCGTGATTTTGATTCGAATGAGAGAAAGATCCGAAATTTGGTTAAATAATGATCCTTGTGTCGTAATCTCGACATTTTTTGCTGATTGAGGAATTCATCAATTTTCCTTTTTTACAGTGATAATGTGTTTTAATTGTAATTTTAATTTTTTGTGCTTTTCCCTCCTCCACAGTGAAAGTCTTTATGAGGATGAGGAGTTTGATCAGAGGCAACTGGCTGCTCTAGTCGTTTCTAAGGTAACACCTCGCTACCTCGGTTTGGATTGATGTGCCTTATAACTTATAGAGACTGTGCACCACTGGCTGGAGTCATTGCGACTCGTGCTGTCTTGTTTCTTTTTCTTTGTCTACTGTCGTCAATATTCTGGTCATTTTCTTCTCGGGCAGGTCTTCTACTACCTTGGTGAACTTAATGACTCATTGTCATATGCACTTGGTGCTGGCCCCTTGTTTGATGTATCTGAAGATTCAGATTATGCTCATACTCTCCTAGGTGTGCATTTTACTCTCGCAGTTATTAATTTTATTTTGTTTTTGGTAACTTTTCATATGTTATATTTATTTAAGTTGGTTTATACTTATAACAGCCAAAGCAATAGACGAATATGCAAGTCTAAAATCCAAATCTGTCAAGCCTAGTGATGATGAAGCTATGGTGGATCCTAGATTGGAGGCAATTGTGGAAAGAATGCTAGATAAGTATGTATATTTTCTTTACGCAATATGGAACTTGTTGATTTATACTGTGGGAACTGAGTTTCTTCTGTTGGGATTAGGTGTATTTTGGATGGGAAGTATCAACAAGCCATGGGAATGGCTGTGGAATGCAGAAGATTGGATAAGTTAGAGGAAGCGATAACGAGCAGTGATAATGTTCACGCAGCACTTTCTTACTGCATCAACCTTTCGCACTCTTTTGTCAATCATAGAGAGTACCGCTGTGAAGTAAGGATATCTAATTGTGACTGAGATCTAGTCTCCCTTCTTCTTGTCTTGTGGACATAGTATGTGCTTGTTTGAATTATCTAAGCAATCATTATGCACGTAGCTGGTTTACGTTTCGCATATGCATGAAATAATGAAGTGGAAGATTTCTCTTGACATTTAACAAATAAAAACTATTTGCTCTGGATAATAACAGACATTAATGGCACCTATAAATGTCAATATGGATGTATCTTACTCTCAACTTAGGAGGCAAGAGTTTCAATGTAGAAAATGGTTTCATTCATGCACACTAATCATTTTTGTTTTAGGCATTCAGTTTGTCTTTATAGGTGAATTTATTTCCTTATGGGCATGAGAGGGACCAATATGTTAATCTGGCCATGTTATATGTGTGTGCCTAAGGGCTTTTCAAAAACTATACAAGAATAGTGGATGAATATAATTCTAAGAGTAGTGGGATAATGAAAAGTTTTAATGAGCAGATACTTGTGCCAATATAAGGTGCAGAGACTTTTGGTCCTAAAGAAACTACACATGTCATTTTTGGGTTATGTGTCTTTGCTTTAAAATTAACTCATATTGAAACCCAGCGAAGTGATGGTTTCTGCACCTGTTGCTAATGCTGGTTGCCATCGTTATTGATGGATATTATGGAAGTGATGGATTCTTCCCTGGTCAAGATTTGAGAAATACAAAGTCTTAGACATAGGATTATTGTTTTTATATGAAAGTTTGTTTTTTTAAGGCTGTCTATGGTGATCTAACTTTTAACTCAAGCTTTTCAAATGGCATTTAATCTTGTTTCTTAGTCTTTTAGAAGATATCGATAATCCTGAAAGTTTGGAGTATCCACTTGTGTAAGATTTTATAATGATTATTATATTATGATTACTATTTGGGAAAAGAGTTATTTTGCAAAGCATACCATAACATATTGTAGGCGTATGCACTCATCATACGCATAAAAGAGCAATGAGAAAGAAACAGCAGTGATACCTCTTCCGCGAAATTATAAGAACATTATGTGAAATTTGGATGCTCCGTTGTGTTGATTTTATACTTTGCATAAATCATTTGAACTTTCCTGAAGGTCATGATGACACCCTTGAAAGTATGGATTGGCTCAACATTCTGCACTTTTTTGGTTTGGGAGTTTGATATTATTTTTCTGAGGGAACGAAATGGCTTCTGTAGGTATTCACGAAGGGATTTAGTGGACCTAGATGGCATGACTTATTATCATTCTGCTTCATAGAGAAGCCTTTCCTACTCATGTAACACCTGTTTTTATTCATTTGGGGATTGTCCCTTCTAATACTCTTGGCCCTTGTATTCCTTTACTGGTATGTGGAATATAACGCTTTGAGAGAAGGTGGAAAACCATGTGATCTCATAAATGATACACACACACATCATTCTTGTACATCTTCTTATAAACATTTTTTGTTTTTGATGTTTGTATGTAGATGGGGCATTTAGTTTTTAATTGGCAATAGGAATTGGAATTGAGGCATGCTTTAACATTGCAGCTCTTTGGGTGACAGGTTCTTCATCTTATTGTTAAAATCTATCAGAGGCTGCCTTCACCTGATATCTTGAGCATTTGCCAATGTCTCATGTTTCTTAATGAGCCTGAAGCTGTTGCAAGCATATTAGAGAAGCTCTTGATGTCTGGAAACAAGGTAATCCAATTATGTTCTTATGAGATTATTTTGTAGGAGTTCAGAACTAAAATTGACTTGAATTTTTTTTTTCAGGATGAAGCTCTCCTGGCTTATCAGATTGCTTTTGATCTAGTAGAGAATGAGCATCAAGCATTTCTCCTCAGTGTGCGAAACCGCCTCCCAGACCCTAAGACTCTTTCTGTAAATCGTGCTGCTCAACCTGCAGAAATAATTGATCATGGGACTAATGAAACTAGTTCCCAGAATGAAAATAGAAGTACCGAGCAGGGGGATGTCCACATGTCAGATCCTTCAATTGCTACAAGCTCTGACACTCATATTGCAGATCCAAGTGAGGTTGCATATACTGAAAAACTCACCAAACTCAAAGGGATTTTATCAGGGGAGACATCAATAAAGCTGACATTACAATTTCTGTTCAGCCACAACAAGTAAGCCTTATGATTTATCCATCATTCAAAGAGTGATGCATTGTTAGCATACTTTATGTTTATGGATTTATTTAATGATGCATGTTGCTAATGTCAAATTTATCTGTGTAGATCGGATCTTCTAATACTAAAGACAATAAAGCAGTCTGTGGAGATGAGAAACAGTGTCTGTCACAGTGCTACTATATGTGCCAATGCTTTAATGCATGCAGGAACAACTGTGGACACATTTCTCAGAGAAAACCTGGTATACTATTCATTTTTTTTTCTTCTAATTTGAGCAAGTGGAAATGCATAGCTCTGCAGGCATTTTGAAAACATCCAAAAGTTGGTGTTTAGCATTAAGGATTTTGTGTTAACCATCTCATGTGTCCATTGGGTAGGAGTGGCTGAGTAGAGCAACTAATTGGGCAAAGTTCAGTGCTACTGCTGGGTTAGGAGTTATCCACAGAGGCCATCTTCAACAGGGGAGGTCTTTGATGGCACCATACCTGCCTCAAAGTGGTGCTGTGGGTGGTGGAAGTCCGTACTCTGAAGGTGGTGCTCTTTATGCGTTAGGTTTAATTCATGCCAATCATGGTGAGGGCATCAAGCAATTCCTTCGTGATAGCCTTCGGAACACTGGTGATGAGGTCCATTTTTCCTACAAATTCAAAGCATTATCTTGTATTTTCTGAATGGCCTGATTTTTTTGTTTTGGGATCTTGGCTCAATCTTTTTGCTTGATTTTGTGGATGCTAGGTTATCAAGCATGGAGCGTGCTTAGGTCTGGGCCTTGCAGCTTTAGGAACAGCTGATGAAGAGATATATGAAGATGTCAAGAATGTCCTCTATACTGACAGTGCTGTTGCAAGCGAGGCTGCTGGTATCAGCATGGGATTACTTATGGTCGGTACTGCTAGTGAGAAGGCAAGTGAGATGCTTGCCTATGCACATGAGACACAACATGAAAAGATCATTAGGTCAGTATCATCTTGAATGATTGATGAGATCTTCTCGTAGCTTTCGTTTTACAATGTTAGGTTGATAACATAGTTGTGGTTTCATTTTTTCTCTCTGCTCTTGTCTTCGTGGTTTTTTTTTGTCAGGGGATTAGCACTTGGAATTGCCTTAACGGTTTATGGAAGGGAAGAAGAAGCTGATACCTTGATTGAACAAATGACGAGAGATCAAGATCCAATACTTCGGTATGGTGGCATGTATGCCTTAGCCTTGGCCTATAGAGGAACAGCCAACAACAAGGCCATTCACCAGTTGCTACATTTTGCTGTGTCGGATGTCAGTGATGATGTACGCCGGACTGCAGTTCTGGCCCTTGGGTTTGTCATGTACTCTGAACCTGAGCAGGTAAGGTTTTTCTTTCTTGAAGTTTCTTATGTTTATTGGTTTTTGATTCTTCTCATGAGGCGAATTGTCTTTCGAAACATTATGGAATGAAAATCGTCACAGACCAGCTTTCTTTTGCCTGGTTCTTGTATTCTGTATGAAATTATTTTAAGAGACAAGGACTAACTTTGATAAGTTTTTTGATACATTTGGCTGAGCTTTCCGGTTTGGCTTTGTGAAACCGAGCACCGTTATTGGAACCTTATTTGAAGCAATCTTCTTTTTTTAGCTTTCTAATTAATTTTTAAAAAACTTCTTTTGTTAATTGGTCTTTCATCTTGTCCTTTTTTTAACATATGCTAGAACTTATTGGAAAGTAAGGAAACAAATCAAACTGTGCATGTGAAGTTAATTCTTCTTGATATTTGTATTTATATTACAGACCTTCTGAATGGATAACGTGAATTGTTCAAACCTTGCAGACTCCGAGGATAGTCTCTCTTCTGTCTGAATCATATAACCCACATGTGCGCTATGGTGCGGCACTTGCAGTAGGCATTTCTTGTGCAGGGACTGGGTTGAGTGAAGCCATTTCTCTGCTTGAACCCCTCACATCAGATGTTGTTGATTTTGTTCGTCAAGGTGCCCTTATAGCAATGGCTATGGTTATGATCCAAACAAATGAATCGTGCGACTCTCGTGTGGGAACATTCAGGTAGATCCTTGATTTACTCTTCTGCTGGCCTTTCTGCTTGACTAAATGCTATCTTCTGTTTTGTAATGTAGGCGACAGTTGGAGAAAATTATCCTTGATAAACATGAAGATACAATGAGCAAGATGGGTGCTATTTTGGCTTCTGGTATTCTTGATGCTGGTGGGCGCAATGTGACAATCAGATTGCTGTCTAAAACTAAGCATGATAAGATAACAGCTGTGGTTGGTCTTGCAGTTTTCAGCCAGTTCTGGTACTGGTATCCTCTCATCTATTTCATAAGTCTTTCGTTCTCCACCACTGCATTTATTGGTCTCAATTATGATCTGAAAGTCCCAAAATTTGAGTTCTTGTCCAATGCCAAGCCTTCTCTATTTGAATACCCTCGCCCAACCACACCACCCACATCAACTTCAACAGTGAAGTTGCCTACTGCTGTGCTATCAACAACTGCAAAGGCAAAATCAAGAGCCAAGAGAGATGCTGAGCAGAAAGCGATTGCTGAGAAAGCCGCTGAAAAAACAAGTGGAGAGAAGTCTACGGAGAAAGGCACTGGTGAAGATGGTTCTACTGTTTCCAGTTCAGGGAAGGGTCAAAAACTTTCCGAGAAAGATGCGGACTCAATGCAGGTAAGTTGCACCTTGAACTGTTGTCTTTATAATTTACAGCACAGATATCACCAATGTCTTGCTTGAAGGAAATTGCAATCTCAGTAGTAAGTGTATGGCTCAATTTGTTTTGTGGTGAGAAAGAAATCTTGATTGTGGGAATTGCCTGGTTGAGAGTGTTATTTATTGAAATGCTTTAGTTGATCTCATGCGTAGAGTTGTGCCTTTTAGAGTTGTGAGTGTTAATGCTTCTGCTCCATGAATGTGTTGCTTATTCGGGTCTTTCCTTTTTTCTTTTATACAATTTGGTCTATTTCTGTTGTTTTTTGTGGAAGTTTTCTTCTTGTAGAATTAAGACAGACAAACTAAATAGTTTTAAATTTCAGGTTGATGGTGCACAGGAAAAGAAAGCAGGAACAGAGCAACCTTTTGAAATTCTGACAAATCCAGCCAGGGTGGTGCCAGCACAAGAAAAGTACATCAGGTTTTTAGATGGTAGCAGATATGTGCCGGTTAAGTTAGCACCTTCTGGGTTTGTGCTTCTTAGGGATCTCCAGCCCACTGAAGCGGAAGTACTTGCTCTTACTGATACACCTTCAACAGCCCCTGCATCAGGCACTGGGTCTACGACAGCTCAACAGGGAGCAGCAGTGCCAGCATTGGCTGTGGATGATGAGCCCCAACCTCCACAACCGTTTGAGTACACTGCATGAATTGGCTTAGGACCATTTGCTTGGGAGGGTCTGATGTGGTTCAGTGCTTCATATAGTGACAAGACATTCAAATCCGAGCTCTTTTCCATGAGTTTTTTTTTTTTCTTTTTTTAAATTCCCATAGGTAGTTTAAATTTTTATTGGGGAAAGAAATGTACACCTAGAAGACAGTTGGATGAGCAGAGGAACTTTCAATTGGTTCAATGGGGCATGCATGGTTCGCTCTCTATGAGTTTGGCAATGATAACATGTGCCGGATGCACCAAGTGTGAACCGCCATGTCTGCCCTGCTCTGATCTGGACATTTGTTTCCTTTCTGTAGTCATCAATCAGCAGCACATTATCTCATTCAGAAACAGGACTCGCTGATGATGTCTTAAGACTTTTGTCGAAAGGGTCATGGTTTTATTGAAATAGTTCTTTATGTACTTTTTTGGGGTGCAAAACTTAGTTGTAACCGCTGTGTTTCTGATATTTGTTATTCTTGTAAGCTGGACTGGAGTTCCACTTCAGATGATGATCAAGCAATTTCAATCTCAATTCTTGCCTTTTTCATTTTTGCTTTGCTTTGTTGTTCTTTTTATTTATATTTATATTTTTTATTTTTTATTTTTTATTTTTTATTTGTTGTTGCCAGGATAATATTATGTTATCAAATTCGAAAGCGAAAATATGTTCTATGAGAATTCATGAATGTTTTTGAGAAAATTCATGAATGTTATGTTATCACTCTAGATATAGTGAGCTGTCTTATATATGGACACGGCTTGATTTAATTAGGAATATAGCTGTCAATGAGTTGTTGTTGTTGTTGTTATTATTATTATTATTATTATT
This sequence comes from Dioscorea dumetorum, assembly GCA_902712375.1. Taxonomy (NCBI): domain Eukaryota; kingdom Viridiplantae; phylum Streptophyta; class Magnoliopsida; order Dioscoreales; family Dioscoreaceae; genus Dioscorea; species Dioscorea dumetorum. Next base: position 76,697 of record CACTHL010000481.1, read on the forward strand.
ATTATTATTATTATTAAATAACTCTTTAGCAATGTGTGCATAAATACATGGGAGATCCATGTCCTTGTCCCATATATGGGAAAAAAATAAAAACACGCAATAAATATTTGACAAAAATACTGAAATCCATCCGATAAATATTAATTGCCTTGCAAGCTGAATGGTAAGAGGGAGAAGAGAGCCAAGTTAATAATTAATATCTTGGTAATAAATGGGTGCCATTTAGATGATCCAACGGAACACTGTATTGTTCCCAAGGTTCATCTGCATTGGTTGTGCAGTATCAGGCAATCATACTCTCCTTTATGAGGCAATTATTTCTCACTATATCTCACCATTTATGGATTTCATCCTATTAAATGTGTTCCAAATTGGTGTGAAATCATCATAACCTTGATCATCATCATCATCATCATCATCATCATCATCAAAATATATAAATAAAGCAAAGGCAAAGAGAGAGGGCAGAGTACAAGATAGATAGACAGATATGGCGAGGAGGAAGGTGAAGCTGGCATGGATAGCCAATGACTCAGCGAGGAAGGCCACCTTGAAGAAGAGAAGAAAGGGGTTGATGAAGAAGGCCAGAGAGCTGAGCGTCCTCTGTGACGTCAAGGCCTGTGCCGTCGTCTACAGCCCGGACGAGTACAGGCCGGAGGTTTGGCCAGCGGAGCCGGAGAGGGCCATGCGTGTGGTGTCAAGTTTCAAGAGCCTGCCAGAGATGGAGAAGTGCAAGAAGATGCTGAATCAAGAAGGGTTCCTGCGGCAACGCATCAGCAAGGTGCAGGATCAGTTGCATAAGCTGGAGAAGGAGAACAGGGAGTCCCGGACACGCCTGCTGATGCTGCAAGGCTTGGATGGCAACAACGGCAGCCGGATCATGCATGCTCTCACCATTGAAGACATCACGTCTCTTTCATGCCTGCTCGAAAAGAAAGCCAAGCTTGTGGACGATAGGCTTAATAGTGATCACTTCATGATGATTCATGCTGATGCTGATGCTGATGCTGATGCTCTTGTTGCTATTAATAACAACAATAACAATAACAATATCAATATCATGCAGCCTCATCATGATGGGTTTCATCAACTAGAAGCTCCTCCTGAGGCTGTCATGGGACAAGAGATGGTTCAAACACCTGACTGGTACAACATGAACGCCATCATGATGGACAACAACTATCCTAATCCTTCTAATGACATCAATCCTCCTCTTCTTCCTCCTCCTCCTCAAGTTGCTCATGAGAACGTAGCCAACGTTGCAGCCCACATGCACCACCATCAGTATGCTGCTGGTCAGGACCCATATGTTGACCCCTCCTTCCTGGACTCCTTGTTCTCTAATAACTGATTCATGACTCATATGTCATGCTTCTCCATAGTCTACCCTTTTTCTTTTTCATAAAGATGGCTTGGCTTCTTCATGCCATTCATGAGTCTATCTATTATATACATATGGTCTTCTTTTTATCATAAATAAAGATGGCTTCTTCATGCCCATTCAATCTATTATATATATATATATATATATATATATATATGGTCTTTTAATCTTGTTTCTGATCTTTTTCTTGAAAATGGCTTCTTCATGCCATTCGGACGTTGCACCGCAGCTTGATGCTTTATATCAACAATGCATAAATATATGTCATCGCCTTATTAATTTTTTTGTGATCATAGGAATTTTCCAGTGATCATAGGAATTTTTTTTCTTTATTTTGTTATCATGGAATTTTCCCAAAGTACGTGGTTACTCTTTTTTTCTTTTAATGAAAAAAAATTGATAAACGACTTACGTACGTACCTTAATTTATATCAATAAGGATAAAATAAAGCCACACTAATATCCATGATAACAAAATCCACTGGGTGGAGAATGCAAATTAAAGCTCAAAACTACAAAGTGGTAAGGCAACAAAATCCACACTAATATCAAAGAAGTAGAAAAGCATATTATTCCCCTATGTTGGCACAATCCGGCCACTTGACTAAGGCAACATAATCAGCTAATTAAATCCCTTGTAAGTCGATGGCTCTTCAAGATCACTTGCATCTACTCCACGAGACTCATAAAGTCCACACTTCACTGCACTGAATTGACTAAATTGAACACTCATTGCTCAACTAGTGAAGATTTTAGGTGACTTGAAAAAAAATTTAAAATATGTCATAAGTAGTATAATGTTAGTTTTGATGAGAAGTATAATGAATCTTATTTTATTTTATGCTGTGAGAATGAATAGAATTAACGGTTAAACACGTATAAAAGCATGTCACTACATTCCTATTAAAATGATTGATTGAATTAACCGCTTATAAAGTTTAACCGACTTCTTGCTTAACTAGTGAAGATTAATTAACATGATTTTAAAAAATTAGAAATACGTAATAAGTAGCATTAAGTTAGTTTCGATGAGAAGTAGACTGAATCTTTTAATATTTTTATGTTGTGATAATAAATAGAGTTAACGGCCAAGCGCATCAAAAAGCACATATGTACATTCCTATTAAAATAATTGGCTGAATTGACACCTTATAAAGTGTAACAAAGTGGTTGCTTAATCAATGAAAACTTTATGTAACTTTAAAAAATTAGAAATATGTAATAGGTAACATAATGTTAGTTTTGATGAGAAGTATATATATATATATATATTTTTTTCTTCTTATGCTATGAGAATAAATAGAGTTATAAACGGTCAAGCACAAATAAAAGCACCTCTCTGCATTCCTATTGAAAAGATTAACTGAATTGACAGTTTATAAAGTTTAACCGATTTATTACCAAACTAGTGAAGATTTTACTTGAATTAAAAAATTAGAATAAGTAGTATAATGTTAGTTTCGATGAGAAGTAGAATCAATCCTTTTATTCTTTTTATGTTGTGATAATAAATAGTGTTAATGGCTAAGCACATATAAAAGCACATCTTTGCATTCTTATAAAGTTTAATCGAGTGATTGCTTAACTAGTGAAGACTTTACATGACTTTAAAAAAATTAGAAATATGTGATAGGTACCATAAAGTTAGTTTCGATGAGAAGTATAATTAATGAATCTTTTTTTTGGTTTTTATGCTATGACAATAAATAAGTTAACGGTCAAACATGTATAAAAGCACATCTCTACATTCCTATTAAACGAGTGTTTTTGTTTTATCTTTAACTCAATTATTTGGGTAATTTGATTTATTACTTGGCAATGTAACTCGGTAATTCAATTCAACTACTATTTTAATTTTGAGTCTCATTAGTTGTGTTAAATTCAATTAAAATGCTAAATAAATTCCTTCATCACTTGTATTTTTAGTACCTTTTTATTTTGTTTGAAGACTCAAATTTAGTTTGAAAAAATTTAATCGTTGAAGTATCACTTTTTTTTTGAGAAAATTTTGAGTGTTGTTTCGGATGATTTTTTTCATGTAATTTGGATATGAGCATGATTATAAAAATATTTCTAAAAACTTTTCAGGGCTTCAAAGTAGAAAAAAAAAAAAAACTTGCAATTTTTCCTTGTTATATTTTAAATAAGTTAAGTCATACAAAGACAAAATGTAAAGAAAATATTTTTAAAAAATAATTTGATTCTCATTTTAATGTAAATTAATTTTTATTTTCTCTATCGTAAGTCATTATGTTATAGTGAAAATTTGCTCTTCTCCACGTATAATTTTTTTTATTAAGGTTCGTCACGTAAAATTTTCCGCTCTCTCTTTTATTTTTCTTACCTTATTTATTGTAATTATTATTTTTTTTTCAGATAAATTCCTCTTTAAACATCATCAGAATTGGGATATAAAGGCCTGAAAAACAATAATTAAAAAAAATTTGATAAATGGTAGTGAACAAACAATTTGGTGAGCGATCCAACCTTGGGATGCTCATTATTCTAGACTAGATGATACTTTTTGACATTTAAAATAATCTCCAATAAAACTCTGCCACGTCCTCATTCTAGAATACTTGATTATAATTTTCTTGCATCAACCGTTCGATCTCCATCCAACGGTTGGGATCCAATTCCCACTCTATATGGGACCCACATTTGCCAACTAGAATCCAGTGGGTCCCGCTCTCCCCCCCCTGGAACGTTGATGAATAAAAGAGCTGCCTTTTGGCTTGCTTTGCTCTATCTCTCCCTTCCGGAGCAAGCAAAGCAAAGCGAGGATGGAGTTTTGAATTTTGATTCGATCTCTGTAAGTCCAACGCATCCTTTCTCGCAATCCTTGTTTTCTGTGGTACTCTTGATTCCATGCTGCTCTGCTTGTGTATGTCTTTGTGGGAAATTGAATTGAGTCAGTACGGGTGAATTTATCGTCCAGATCCAAAAGTAGGGATTTTTCTTTACAATTATGCTTACTGGTTTTTCTCATGAGTTTTCATGGCTTTTCTTTATTTAGAAGCCCCAATGTGGGTTCTATTTGCTGGACTTTTGATCATTCTCCTTCTTTGTTGTCCTTGAAAATTTTTGATTTGGCATTTGTTTTTTTTTTTTTAAATTATTAGAATTTTTTTGGACAATGTTCTTTACTAGTTTGAGTTTAATGCAATTTGGATTTAGTTTTGGAGGGATTTTCTTTGGTTCTTCTGTTTGTGTGATTCTTTTTTCCCCCGATAATATAAGTGCATCTCTTGTTTAGATCAGGGTTGTTTGTTCTGGGAATCGTGCATATCACTTGAAATTGAGTACAATCATGTGTCTGTTATTATTTTGTGATAGATTTCTCCTGTTCAAAATAATAGTATTCACTTAGACTAGTTGTTAAACTTCTTTATCTTATTTTCAGTCTGAAAATTTCGTTGTACTTTCTGGACAGATAAATATAAAGCTTTTGCTCCTGGACGGTTTAAGAATGAATTCTGTAGAATTTGATAGTGTTCATTGGATATGGGATGGGATTTTGTATCCTCAAATGTTCGGGCTTGGCGGTATCATGATTGCTGCTGCCATTATTGGACTATCAACTGGCTATTTTGGTGGTGGAATTGGCATACCTTGCCCCCCGTACCATTGGCCTGATCTGGGGATTTTATACAAGAAGAGGAGGAGACCTGTAAGGGTTTACATGGATGGCTGCTTTGATCTCATGCATTATGGCCATGCAAATGCATTGCGACAGGCTAAGTCTTTGGGAGATGTTTTGGTTGTTGGAGTTGTAAGTGATAAAGAGATTGTGGCAAACAAGGGCCCTCCTGTATTGTCCATGGAGGAGAGGTAATGAAACAGTTCGGTCAAATAAGCATTATATATATATATATATACATGTATGTATGTATGTATGTTTGTAGTATTTTAATACTCATTCATTAGGAGCCTGATTTTTTCCATCTTCAAAGTTTTAAATCATGCTTTTGCTTATAACTGACTGAAAAATTCAGTTGATCTATCTGTATGATGATGTATCACTTGCAGCCTTAAAAAAAAATAGTGGTTGTGGTGGGTGACATGATTGTGTTTTTGGTTGTTTAGGCTGATTCTTGTTCGTGGGCTCAAGTGGGTGGATGAGGTTATTGTCAATGCCCCTTACAACATCAATGAACAATTTATGAACACTCTCTTCAATGATTACAAAATCGATTACATTATACACGGGGATGATCCCTGCTTACTTCCCGATGGAACTGATGCTTATGGACTCGCAAAGAGGGCAGGACGTTACAAGCAAATTAAGAGAACAGAAGGTGTCTCCAGCACCGACGTTGTAGGTAGTGCTGTCCACCTCTTCACGTTATTACTTTTATTATCACCAATTAATACATCCTCTATATGCCAGAACCTTATTGGAAGACATTGCATGAAATATTCACTGTACTTTCTCCCATTCTCTTTAGAAGTAGTGCCTGATTTAAGTTCTCACATGGTAATATCTAAACTACATTCATGTTCAAGTTTCCAAATGAATGTCTTTTAATATCTAAACTACATTCCTTTTGATGTTGCCAAATGAATGTATTATACTTCAACTGCCAGGAACTCCCATCTGCCTGTTGATATATTATCTTCGTGGATCATGCATGATTACACATTCTATTGATTCATTAAGCACACTAACTATTTGATCCCCTTCTTTTAGGCAGAATTTTGTATTCATTGAGAGCGGCAGATGTGGATATGAGTCAAAATAACACAGTTATTCATCAACATCACAATAAGACAGAAACATTGGAGGTAGGAAAGAACCTTCCTATCGGTCCCCAGCTTTCTCACTTCTTACCTACATCCCGGAGAATAGCGCAATTTTCAAATGGGAAGGTACTTATTCTTAGTTCATGGTGGTCATGGCATTTTCTCAAGAAGATATACAATGTCATATATTGCAGTGTTCTTAATTAGATGTCTTGTGTCTTTTACTCTGATTAACTACTGCATATATTGTTCGCTACAATTATGAATATTTCCAATATTTCCAACATTGCCATTTATCTTCTATCAGGGGCCTAAACCAGGTGCTCGTGTAGTGTACATTGATGGTGCTTTTGATCTCTTTCATGCTGGCCATGTTGAGGTACATCCTTTTAACTGTCTTAAACTCATTAACTACATCATGTTTAATGTTGGATGATAATTTCCTTTTTCCCTTGGCTCTACAATGGGTTTCCACATTAGTTTGATGTAAGAAGCGTGCGCCATCTGCTTTTAGTTATTATATTAATCCATTATCTTGCTTTATGTTTGGTCCTATTTTATGTCTATTATTGTCAAGCACATGATTACCCTTATTTAGTATAGGTGGTGAAAATGACAGAGTCTGGGAACAAAATCTCTTCAAATTTTACATGTATTTATTATTCACGTTGATTAAACAGGTAACGCTCAAGTATAATTTCACGTTGTTTTTATATAACTAGAAGATACTTTTGACATCTTAAAATGTATCTCTTTTAGGATCTATAATTTCTCTTATATTTCTTGAACTAATGTTGCTTCTGTTTTAATCTTCATAAATTATCATGGTGAATAATAACTCAGATTACTCCTTGTGTTTGCAGATCCTAAAAAGTGCTAGACAGCTTGGAGATTTTCTACTTGTAGGTGTATACAGTGACCAAACAGTGAGGTATTTCAGTTGATATTTGTCATTCTCAGTGGTTGAACTATGGAAGACCCATCCCCACGTACCATTATCTGCGGATTATTACTTTCTTGCATTAAATGATAAAATTGATTTTTAATGCCACCAATCCACCCTCAATGTATCCTTTTATCCAAATAAGAAAACATAGTCAGAGAAAGTAGAAAGTAGCAGTAAGATATATGGAATTTACGATAAGTTAATATCAATGTATATATTCTCTATGCCAGTTTCAAACTGCAACTAGCGTGCCTTATATTTTGTTTACATTCAGTGAGCGCAGAGGATCTCATCCTATCATGCATCTTTATGAGCGTAGTCTTAGTGTGCTTGGTTGCCGATATGTTGATGAAGTCATCATTGGTGCTCCTTGGGGAGTTACAAAAGACATGGTGGGTCTGACTTGTAAATATAGTTTTGTTTCATTCCGTTGATGAGAATTTACCACGCGTGTCTATCAACATGAGCCTCACTCACGTCAGATTTTGAGCAGATTGCTACCTTCAACATATCATTGGTGGTTCATGGGACGATCGCTGAAAACAATCGTCGTGTGAGCACCATTTTGATTAATTAACATTTTATTGAATGATTACATTGTATAATTAAATAGTTAGTTATGCTTATGACAGTGCGAATTTGATCCTTACGTCATCGCTAAAAGCATGGGGATTTTTCAGATGATTACAAGCCCAAGTAACATAACGTCTACATCAGTAGCGAGACGGATCATTAATAAATATGAAGCTTACGAGGTGCATACCATATCTGCCTGTGCCATACTCTATATTTCTTTTCTCTACATGGTCAACTTAATCAGCAGTGTTCTTGTGTTAAATTGTCATTGTTATGAGCCTGGCTTATGCCAATATTCGCAGAAACGGAACCTGAAAAAGAAAGAAAGTGAAGACAGATACTATGCAGAGAAGATATTTGTGACAGAAGACTGAGGAGACAATTACAAAGCAAGTGCAATTTAGTGTAGACTTGAGTAGAAAGGGTAGATAATCTATTCTGCATTTCCGTTCAAGAAGTTCTTTCCGTCTTCTCAGAGTTGAGTTGAGTTCACATTTTCCTGAAGAAGTTGCTTATACAGACTTTATTCTTCTAGTTTGTTGCCACTACATAGAAATCATTCACAAGTTTTTCCCCTTTTGTGTATGTGTGAGCGTGCGCGAGTGAAAATTGCTATATAATGAAACAGTTGTTCCCTTGATGAGGATGGATCCTGAAATGTGCATTGTTGTACGCTTGAATGTAACAGCACTACATTCCTAGATTGATTTGTTTATATGCACATCTGAAGTGTGGGAGCTTATCCCAGCTTTTGATTTATCTTTGTAAAGGTTTCAAGCAATCACTGATTTCAATTTTATTAACTGCAAACTACAAAACATCAAGTGAAACATGGGCCAAAACATTGTTAGTGAAAAGATTTGCAGTAAAATCCCAAATTTACAAACATCGTAGTGTAGCATGTCCTTATCCTGGAAAAGCATCTCACACTGGAACATTTGTAAAGAGGACTAAGCTTGTGATTGTTAGTTTCTATACAATAAAACCTATCAAATGCACTAAACTGTAAGGACAGTGCTGCACCATTGTCATTGTTGTGACCACAAGATGGCAGGTAATGTGGTTTGTTGGAGCTGAGGTGGCATGCATTGTTGTTGGTGCCATTGTTGGAACCCTTGGCCATCTAAGTCAAGAGAAGCCATTTGCTCTCTTTCTTCTTCCACTTCCATTGTTACATCTTCCCCTTCTTCAGTCTCCATTGGGTCTTCCGATGCCTCACCTGTTGATTCAGGGCTGACAATAGACCCAGGCAGCTGCACCGTGCCCCTCTCCTCACTCACAGGAGGTTTAATGGCAAGAGCATTTGATGGCATCCAAGGAATGATAGCTCCACATGTTTTATCACTATATGACGTATTATCAGTTTGCACTCCTGCCACAACCATTAGGTATGGATTTCGGGGCCAGAACGCTTGACCTGAGAACAATCTATATCATCAGAAAACCTTTGACTGCTAAGATCTTGAAAAGAAAATTAGTAATATTTGTTCATCAAAATTGTGAAATGTCACAACATCAAGCTCAGTGATGAAATAGTGATCTTATTATTTGATAATAAGAATTAAATAGAAGTTGGTGAGTGTCCTCACAGATAAATAGTATGAAGCAATCAAACATTTGATGGTGGTGTTCATGGATGCTAAAACTTGGAAGGAACATGAGCAATAACTATTAATAAGGCTTATGGTCAGCAGAAAAAAAGGCAGTTACACAAGAATTAAAAAAAGAGAAAAAGAAACTGGTTCTGGAAGAGGTTGAAAACAAACAATTGCTTACTTTTGAGACTGGCTATCAGTTCAGGGCTGACTTTCAGAGAGATATTTGATAAATTTAAAGGCTGAAGTAGTGGCTCCTCTACTGCTTCATACAGAACAAGTTCTTTCTCTTCATTCAATGGGGCAACAAGAATTGTTTCAGTCTTCCCAGAAACTGGTTCTTGAGAGTCTGCATTGATTTTCAGTCCTTCTTCTTCCATGATGGAAGGCAGCCATGACCGCTGTCAAGCAAAGATGGATTGAGGATGATTATCATTAAAACACAAGCAGTACCACCAGTAACAACAGAACAAAACATAAGACAAGGAACAATCCATTGAGGGCAATCAAACCAGCAGAGCAATAATGATTAAAGAGAGACATTCATGATTCCATTCACAAAAAAACATATAAATCTCCAAAATAGTTTCTTTAATCAGCATGATGCCACCAGAAAGCAAAGACCGATGCAAAGTAACAATCAAACAAACAAACAAACAAAAAATGAAAGGGTATCTGCTAAAGCAGTCTGGATTTCTTATGTATTAAATTTTGTTATGCTGATGCCATCAGTGTATGTTAGTCATAGAAAGTTCCCACATTTCTTCTCTCTCAAAATATTTGTAGTTATTTTTCCCCCTTGTTGAGTGAGACAATGAAAAAAGAGATTATGAAGCTCAAAACTAGTTTCAGCACACCAGGAGACAAAATTCAACTTGTTTCAAGTTGCCCTAATATCGTACCATTCAGTAAACAAACCAACATCAGCCTCATTCTATAATTCAATCACTCTCTAATTTCTGGTCACTGGGGACAGTGGCTTCCTCTTTCAATTCCAAATTTAATTAAAAAAAAACAATTTAGAAAAATAGATCATGAACAACTGAAACATTATGCTAGGGCTATCAAAAAAATATTAATTAGGCGATAAATCATAGAAGGGGTGAAAAAGTGAAACTAGGGTTATCCAATCAACATCAAAGAACAACCTAATTGCACAAGATATGTGATCTATGAAAGACGAGATAATTTTCCTCAAATAAATACAGATAAAAAAGAGAGAAGGAAAGAAAAGAGATCTTCACCAGCAGCCTGATTCTTTTGGGGCAGTCGGGGACTCCTTCAGAATACTTCCTCTTCCCCTCCATTGACACCCAATCGACTGGAAAACCTAACCCTAACCCTGATTAGCGGACGACTGCTTGATGGCGCGAAACAGAAGAAAAGCAAGGACAAAAAAAGCCGACGAAAATTTTCCATTATGGAAACGCTGATTTAAATATATCAAATTATGAAAATCCTAATACTAAATACGTAATTAAGGATGGATTAATTGAAATCTTATGGCTGTAGTGAAACCTGGTAATTTTATTTATATTTTTTTAATTTGTGAAAAATAAACATAAGTTTTAGTTTTTTTTTTTTATATCTATGCTTTTCAACATAATATCTAAATTGAACTCAATCTTTTTCCACCTCCCGCGTTATGGGGGTGTTTGGATGGGCTTATTTTTAGCCCAGAAGTGCTTTTTTATAAGTTAAGCGCTTCTGGGTTTTAAAAAATATGTTTGTTTGGGCTTTTAGGTAGAAGCAGAAGCTGTGGAAAAAGCTAAAATTCAGCTTTTTTCATAAGCTGCCCCATAGGTGCTTCTCAGAAAAGCACTTCTGAGAAGCTATTTTGAAATTGCCAAATTACCCAAATAACCTTCACAAATAATACATTTCCTTCATTACATTTCCCTCACTATTATATAACTAATATTATAATTATTTGTAAACATTAATAACTTAATGACAACTTAATAATAATTATTACATAATTACTATAATATATTTAAAATTAATATTATAGTTATAATTATAATTTTAATTACATTTGTAAACATTAATAACTTAATGACAATGATAATAACAATTATTACGTAATTACTATTATAATTATAACAATAATAATTATAATTATAATGTTAATTATATTTGTAAATATTAATAATTTAATGACAACGATAATAATAATTATTACGTTATTACTATTATAATTATTATAATAACAATTATTATTATATAATTAATATTAATATTATAATTATAATTATAATTGTAATTATATTTCTAAACATTAATAACTTAATTACAACGATAATAATTATTATCACGTGATTACTATTATAATTATAATTCTAATTCTAAATATTAATAACTTAATGACAACGATAATAACAATTATTACGTAATTACTATTATAATTATAATAATTATTATTATATAATTAATATTAATATTATAACTATAGTTATAATTGTAATTATAATTATAATCATTATTATTATCATAACATTAGTCATTATCATCATTAATATGAATATATAATGGTAATTAAATGTAAAGTCAATGAATGCCCATTTTAGTCATTTGCCACCTCCAAAAGTGCTTTTAGAAATCCACATCTAAACAAATTCACATATATAAAAGCACTTCTGTATTAACTTATCCAAACATAAAAAATAGAAAAGCACTTAACTTACTCTGAAAAGCATTTTTTTAAAAAGTGCTTCCTCAAAACTTAAAAAAAGCACTTTTTTTAAAAGCCAATCCAAACAAGTGTACATTGGTGGACCAAATTGTGTTCATATGTTTATAAAATTACTTTGGATGATTGTTTTAAATTATAGCCAATAAACTCTTTTTATTTATAAAAAATAAAAAAAATTATAAATATATGTGTTTTTATTGTATATGAACTTTAAGATTCGATGTAAAAAATAACATATAATACCAATAGTATTGGTTTTTTTAATCAGCCTCTACTCTTGCCTTAACCGCATTGAAATTGAAGTTTGAAGCGAGTTACTATTATGTTTTTGGTCCTAATCAACCTCTGCTCTTGCTCTTGGTGCTCTTGCTCTTGCCTTGGGATCCAATCTCACTTTGGATGAAATCTTGCTTGTCTTTTTTTTCTTTTTAATTTTCACTTACGGCACGGCACATAAAAACTAAGATCAAAACAATCGATCGAATCAAATACATAAAGTGGAACATAAAAATAGACTACTTAAAAAGAAAAAATTGACTGTAGAGAGATCCTTTCTCAATGATAGGGGTTGTAGAGCTGCAGATGGGGAAATGAAGGCTGGGCTTGATGGTGAGTTGTGCTGCCAAGTGTTGCAAAGCTAACAAAGAGAGAGAGAGAGAGAGTGTGTGTTTGTGTGTGTGTGTTTAAAAAGACATTCTCTGAGATTGAGACTGATTGGAAAGTTGTAGATGAAGTGGTTGGCTCCATACAACGACACAGAGAGACAGAGACAGAGAGAGAGAGAGAGAGAGAGATTGCCAAAAAGCCAAAGGGCGGTGAAGCTACAAATGGTCCACAAATTCATATCCGTTGATGAGCGTGATGAGACGAGCAAGACGTATATCATAAAGGTGGCCAACTTTTACTGGCTCGTCTTGTCAATCCTGTCCAGCACAATGCCTTGAGAGTCTAACAACAATCCATTGAGCATTCAGAGGTTCAGAGGAGAGAGAGAACAACTTCAACTGCGATGAACTATCTTTAATCAAATTGCATTTCTGATAGTGATGCCATCATGCATGTAATGCACGTCCAACATTCTTCATTCATGGATATTACATATATGTATATTTATCTATTCCCAAGTACTCTGCAACTCTTGAATGTGTTTTCTTTTGTGCTTATGGATTCATTGATGTAGTTGATTCAAACAAGTGACAGAGTAACCACAAAATTGAAAAGAAGTAAAAGAAAAATGTTTATACACTGTAGATTAGGATCCATTACATAAACACGGATCAGGATCACCGTCATCTTCTGCTACTTGTACAAAAAAAGCTCATTAACCTCTAACCTCATCAGACCTCACAAAGAAGAAGAAGAAGAAGAAGAAGAAGAAGAAGATATTTGATTTGCGAGCTCGATCGCTGAAATATATCACTTAATATATATGTATAGATAATTATCTGCAGATTGGTTTCGGAGGGTGATGTTCATAAGCAAAGTCTGCTTCTCCAGAGCAATAGCAAAAGCTTTCCTTGTTCTTCTCCACAACCTTCAGTATGCTCTCAAACACAGAGACTTCACAGGGTATCCTCAAAACACCTTCTTGTTGGAAACCAAACTCCTCCTCTGCTTCTCTCAGCAGCACTCCAAAGGCTCTGTGACCCAGGTAATCAGTTGGAATCACAAACCTCCTCATCTCTTCTCCCACGCACACAGCAAGGAATCCCTTGGGGACATCGGCAGAGAGCGAAGATGACGAAGACGATGAAGACGTCTCGGAGAAGGACAGTGTCTTCTTTAGGAACTTGATGCTCTTCTTGCTGTTGTTCTTTGGTGAAACTGCAAGCTTCTTCCACTTCTTCAGCATTTGCTGCAGCCTAACTATTTCTGTGATCTTGTTGTTTTCTTTGTTATCACTATCCATCAATGATCAATGTGTCTGTGTTTGTGTTCTGTGGCAATAGAAGCAAGCGATGCTTGTGATGATCTGTGACTCTGCTTCTGCAGAATTTAAAGGCCCTGGAATCATTGGCTTAATGATTAATTTATTTATTTATTCATTTATTTTTCTGTTGGCTATTTTTCTTTTTTCTAATCCGATTCTTTCTTTAATGTATTCTTCCATAATTAATTTAGTGAGTCTGTCAGTCAGTCGGTCATCAATTCACTTGAACTTTTTGTTTTACTGCAGCCATAACTGCCCCAGTAATAATAATGATAAAAAAAAAAAAAAAACCAAATCAATTGAATGTGTGTACAGCACTCAGCTTGTTGGTTTCTGTGGATTTTAAGTTGAAATGCAGCATGCGATTCTTCTACATTTTACCAAACCAATGTTTGCTCAAAACCATTTAATCTCATACATAAAAGAGGTTTCAAAAACTTTTATATTATTTTCTTCTTATTAATCTAACCTCTGTTTTCTTTATGCAACTTGTTTTTAATTGGATTTTGGTCCTTAGAGAGAACATGGCAGGTGGCTGCAGAGAGAAGACTTGCATGTGCTCAGTTTTGTATTTTGTTTGCCTGATTTACTAAACGCACTGCACATTGATTTCTGCCAATCATTTGACAGTTGAGCCAACTTCATATCATTGTTAATATTTTTACTAATATTCAAACCTTGAGAGGATCAGATGTTAGATCTCCGTGTTTTCGATCCATAAAAATTGACAACGGTTTTCACCTGTTTAAATTAATCTAAAGAGTGTCAGATAAAAATCTATCAATCAAATGTTCTCAACTTGCATTACATTCTGCAGAGATTACTACCAATTGAGGAAGTGGAAGAAAAAAAATCCGACGAATAATGCAGAAGCAGCAGCACACATGTTTGGTCAAACGTCGAGTTTCTCCAGTGCAGAGCATTGTACAATACATCGATCAGAGATTTTAATAGTATTAGTGGTTGGATTACCTATATCGATAGCTGTACTTTATGGCATGCTTAACGATAACAATGTTATTTAATCGAGCTACAAGTGGGAGGTGCTTGATGCTGCTCATGTGCAGATCTCTGCTGCGTCTATATATGGAGTTTTTTTTTTAACATCATCAGGTACAACAGAGGACACTCACTGAATCATATTTAATTCTTTATTTACCTCCTTGATTTCACAAAGGAGTCAGTTACTACAGTTATTATTATTGTTTGTTTTGCTGACAGGTCAATGAGGACTCCGATTAACTCGATGGGATCTTGGTTCTTAATTAACACTGCTTTACTTTGCTGCTGATCATGAACGTGTCAGTTATTACAGTTATGAACAGTTCAAGTTATTGAAACACTGACAATTCTGAAAATTGACTGATGGATACATTGTAGGTGGTGAGGGTTTACTTCTGTTTTTGATTTTATTTAATATATTTTTCTGAAAACTTTTCAGTGTTTTTAATGGTTCAAGGCATGCACATGACCAACTTGGTGATGGGAAAAAAAAGGGTCAAGTTGAGAGAGAGTGTAATGAAGCACATGTATGGTCACATGAGATTGAAACTCTCCACCATGTTAACCATATCTCCCTCCAAATCTCTCGCAAAAAATAACTATAAAACTTCAACATGTATCATCATTGCTCATACAGTAATCAAATAAATTTTTTATACCCAAAAAAAAAAAAGCAGAGGAATGAGGCAAATGAAACATCATCATCACCATGAATCATGCATCCACCAGCAATAGACTGCAAGGAAAAAAAGGAAATACATGCAGGTTCATGAGGTTGGCCAAGTTAATCTTAAAATTAAATAGCAAATAATGCATGAATGATGATCTCTTGCAATCATAAACTAGTTGCAATCTTCTCCTCACCCACTCCCAATCAACATAAAGGAGAAAAGTTTCAAGTAGATGCCTACATCCACTACTCTCCATATATCCCATCTTCAAGAAGCATAGACTATAATATTATTTTGTTCCACTAATATTATTGTCACTTTCTTCTTCTTCTACTTCCTCCCAAGAAAGGAAACAAGGAGCATCATGATCATTTATCCATTAATGGATCTGCATGCATGCATGCATGCAATGATGGAGGACTATATAAAACTCTCTGAAAACAAGTCTAGATACAGATGCTGCAAGAACAGGTTGAATGAATGAATATATAGTACTGTGTGTATGTATAAGATTCAGGATAATGTTTGTGGCAGGGAGTGGTCTGATCTCCAGCAATTAAGGTACAGTAGAAATGAAGATTTAATTTTATCAAGTGTGTTGCTCTGATTAGGATGCATGGTTTTTGATTGGGAGTTGGAGAGGCAGTCTTTGTTTGCACTCACTTTGGCTTGCCAAAGTCATACTTTGGATATTCCAACTCCCTCCAATTATTTGCAATAAATGTCTCGTCATGAATGGATCAGATACTGATCACCATGCAGTGTTGTATTGCTATATATATATATATATATTTGAATTTTAGATTAAACACAAATCATTCAAATTTGCTCACGTTTCACTATATATGATTAATTATCACACATACCTTTGGCTTTTGGCGCACTTGTCTTGGAATTAATTGGTGAGAGCTTTTCTCCGATCTATCCATGATCTATGGCACTCTGATTTGACAGAGCGGTTAGGGACTAATTTGCTAAAAATCCTATATGTTCTCCAAATCTTTTTTTTTTTCTTTCTATTTAGTAGGATCACATAATTATTAATTGTTGACGGTTCTAAATGACCTCAACTTTATTGTACTGCATTCTGTACTCATTTATGTCCTTTTACTCTTCAGGTATGTGTACTATGCTTACATGCTACGTTCCTGTATCTGCACTTGTAATCACTTTTCTTCATTTAATGCATTTTGAGATTTTTATCTTTTATTTAAAAAAAAAAACTATTTTAGTGTTCATTGACACTAAATCTATTTAATTAAGAATTTTGTTATCTGAATTTTGAAAAAAATATATATAACTATATATTCAGGTTGTATTAGTACTAATATATATTTTAGAATGATCCAACATTTTGAAGTTGCCACTATGTAATCCTCACTTGCTGTGTCAAACATTTTTCTTTTGTATAAATTACTTAATTTGTTTCCATTGGCCTAATTAATTAAGATGAAGTTCAACAAGCTAGTTGGTGTCGGACATGAGAAATTAAGTGATTTAAGACTCACCCATTGAACTCAATTGGCCTTGTTTGGTGTGCTTAATTTGTGTAATGTAATCAATTTAAAAAAACAAGTACAAAATTGTTGGGTCCAGCCCATTTGGTGGGCTGTAATAATATTGGGCTTCAGCCATGTTGAAAAAAAAATGAAGCTATGTTAAGGAAGGGGATTACTGTTGATTAAGAGAGAGGGAGTGATTGAGAGAAGAAAGCTCATCAGGGAAAAAGCAAGAAGAGAGGATGAAGAGAAGAAGGGGCTAGGGTTTGATCTCTCAAGAAAATTGGAACCAGATTTCGCCCACATTTCAGGGAAAAGCATCTTTGGAAGAAGATCCACAAAACATTGGTTTGATTTCTTCTAATTCTCTTTGAAATAGTCGTGATCCACCTCTGTATGATGATGATGATATGTTTGTGAAGCTCTCGTCCTAAATCTCTTGCATTTGTATGCCTCTAGTTAGCTAGAGAGAAAAACATTGTTATCCCCTTTGTTAACATAGTGGAAATAATTCTAAGTGGCTCTAAAGAGTCTCGTGGTTTTTCATCCCTCGATTTGAAAGGGTTTTCCACTCTAAATCGTATGTCTTGCTTGTTATTTTTGACATTTCTATTGTGTAATTTAGATTCCAAAATGTTGTACTCAAAAGGGGGAGGTTTTGAGCTTCAAAATTCAGAAAACAAGTTCAACATGGTTGTGCTTAATTTAGCACGCCCGTGCTCAAGGCAGCGAGACCGTGTTCCAAGCCGTGCAGTTTGCAGTTTTATGAATTTTTCGTTGCTACGGTAAATTGCTACAGTAACATTTCTACAGTAGCGGAGCGAACCTAGCAAGTAGCACGCACGTGCTCCAAGCTGTGCAGATTGCAGGTTTTGCATTTTATGGTGCTACAGTGTAAGTGTTACAGTACTGTTATATTACTTTTCGGTGAAAATTATCGTTTGGTCCCCGATTCCTCCCCAACAGGTACAAAATGAATGAAGATAAGAAAACAGGAAAGAAACACAGACAACAAACATATCATCATGATTGAAGAACTCTAAAACTAAAACGTATGTGTGTGCGCATGAATTTTATATTAATTATGAAAAATTTTACATTGCATCAATTGCATGTCTAGTTAATTTGACATATAGATAACATAAACTCCACATTTTTAATGTTTTGATAATGCTTGACTTTGTTTGAGCTCACATATAGCAATACTAGTACGTACTACTACTAATAAGAATATATAAAAGTTAAAAAGAGAAGGACATGCACAAAACTAAAACGAGTTAAAAGGAAAATTATGGACAACACAAGACAAGGGACAGCTATGAAATTGTAAATTCATTAATCGTCAAACATGTATCTTAATTAATTGTTTGATGTATAGAATTAATATGGTGCTAGCTAGCTGCATGTTGAGGTTGGTGCCTCTCAAAATTAATATACGTTCACATTGAGTCATGGTTAGGTGATTGGTTAGGCATGAGTCAGGGTGGGTTTAGAAAATAAAAATCATGTCAGTTATGTGTCGTTTGGCAAATATCAATTAAGCCTTGATTTTGTGATGTGGAGTTCTAACTAAACAATAACCACATTAATCTGGGCTTTGGAAGATCACACTTGTTTAATTAAACATTCAGTGCTAATTAACTAATGGAATGACTACAAAACCACCAAGCATGTAGCTAGTTCCCATGGGAGTTGCATGCTCAGTCTTGTACTGTCACGCCCCAGCCCAGAGCCCGGCCCGCTAACAGACCGGCCGCATCCGATGGAGCTGGGCCCCATCGAGTGCAAGACCTCAAATCTCAAATCTAGTCAAAGTCAACCTAACAGACAACATAAGAAGCAATAATACAGAAGTACAAATAGAACAACAGTAACAAAACTAATACAGGTACGGGCTTCCATGACCCGCAAAATACAGTGCCACAAATAGTTCAAGAACCCCAAAAAGATTTTACAGACAAAATACAAGTCTCACTCACAAAGAAGAGTTCTCCACAATATCTACAACTAAAGACAGTACTCCGACTCCAAGATCAACCCCCGATCCTAGGCTTAAACTTCTCCTGCGAAAGATAAAATCGCAGAATGTATGAGCCACAAGGGGCCCAGTAGGATTGCAGAAATGACAGGTAATACAGATATTTCAGAAATAATTATAATCCTGACAGAAATACAGAAAATGCTCAAAATACCGAAATAATCAGAAATACAGGAATACGCAAAACCGGACATGTACATCTCCCGACTAATAACGAGAATCAACGGCTCGAGGTGGATCTTCGACCGTGAAGTCGGAACGAGAACAAAAAGAATATCGACAGTGAAGCCGGATCTTCGACCGCAGTCGGATGGTAGCGCTACTACAGAAAACATGTGCACATGGCTAGGACTTACTCCTCCTAGCTAGGTAATTTGCCAGGAATGGAGATGTACCAGAAACCGCGAAAAATACGGAGTACAGACAGTACGATACGGAATAAATCGATTCGCAATATAAATAAATGAATAAATAATTAAGTAAATAGTAATTACAGAATAACAATAAAGATAACAGAAATAATACAGGAATATCAAAAATAAATAAATTTTTAAATAAAATGTAAATACCGAACACCAGAGATGCGGAGTTATACAGGTATAAGAACCGACCTAATTCCGAAATACGAAGTTAGATTCAACAGACGCCATCGGATCTAAACCTCAAGGCCTGAAATTACTAATGAGGAGATCAAATGGTACAAGAAAAAATGTAACTCTCACCACAAGGACCAAACCCTAAGTAATTACAATTCAAGACTTGAAAAGGGTAGATCATCCAACACCTCAACCAGTATACAAAATTATATGCACAAAATGATTGGGCAATCATCAATCCACAAGATCTAAAGTTCAATTTCCACTATAGAAATAACAAGATCTACTTGACAATTATAACATAATCCTACAAGCTGCACACATAAAAGAAAATGTAAAACCATCAGGACACTTAGGTAGAAACAGTGATGCAGTGAACTCCACTAAAAGTGTGGACAAGAGAGCATGCTATGGAAGTTAGTCAAAAGCCAAACTTGGTTCCTGATGTGTTACCTTACCGAAATTTTTAACAAATACACTCACCATGCAGAACTCTTTAACTCCAACCATCTATAGCTAATTATACACAAGAAAACAAGATGATTTCCCCAATCTTATACCATTAGCTCCCAGGCACAAAACTTGCGAAATTACTTTATTCCCTAACACAAAAGTCAACCAAGACAGATAGGCGTAGGAAGGGTAATTTTTCCTGTCCATTTGGAACCAAAGTTTCAGTCCTATGTTTGCTCAGATATAAACCAGCAAGAATCAAATTCGGAAAGCATGGCATTTAAATAGAATTAACTCCAACATTGCTAAGAGAAGCATAGCAACATACATCAACCACCACACATCCTCATGCTACCATTTTAATCACAAGTAACCTTGTTAATCATGCCCATCATCTTCATCACTTTCTAATCATGACACCTTGGCAAGGTACTCCCAGACATTAAACTCGTTAGAGTTTACTTAAAGTGTAACATCTACAATCATACATGCATTAACCGACAAATCAAATAACTCCACCACTTCAATAAATCATATACACCACATATGTTTATAAAACTGATCTGCCAACCTACTTATCATTTGAAAACGTGAAATCTTGATCTTTTCTTCAATCCAAACATATCCCAGTAAAATCAGGCAGCAGGGGCTCCTATCGATACCCATTCTTTTCTGTACATCAACAATTATATTTTCATCAAGTCAGAGAAACTCAGAATTTCATGCAAGTGATTCAATTCAAAGCTCATGTCAACGTGAGCATTTCTGACCCACTGCTAGTCATAACCATCCCATGAAATACACTACAGTCATCTCAACATGACATTAACTTGAACCATCTCACTGGAGACTCTACTACTACTGTACTAAATATAAAGATCTGATAACTTGAAGTACAAATAAATTAAAGACCACATTTCCAAGCTTCACAAATTTCCACAACTTTGAATTCAAGAAGCACTAACTGATTCCAACTGACTATGCCTCTATCCCCTCCACATGAAAGTAAATTTGACAAGTTCACAACTTGGACAACCAATTCAAGAACAAACTCACAAATGGCCATTAGCTATGATCATAACTTATCATAACCACATATTCAAAGTCCCAAATTTTGCATGATAGGAGTTAAGATACAAAGGTTCAGATTATCTATGTAATACTTTGTCTAAATCCAGCAAAATGGGCAATAAAACCCTTCTAAAATCAGCATCAGAATAATATGGATATAGCTGCGAAAAAAGATCATATCTCATCAACCATACATCCAATAAATCTGAAATTTCACCCAGAATTAGATAAGACCAAATACTACAACTTTCCTATTTTGCACTTACAGAAATTCTGCTTCAAAACAACACTGAATTTGCAAAATACCAACCCTCACACTCCCACAAAAATGGCCATAACAATTCCCTCATAAATTTACCAATACCTCACAAATAAACCCAAAGGTTCAACAGATTAACTTAACATCCACCAAAGGCCTAAACTCTAACATGGTTTTCACTAAATAAACAGAGAGATTTAATGCACACATAGATACCAAAATTCAACACATTCAAGCCACCAACATTTCCTTGAAGATTTAAACATCAAAACCATGCCAACAATTCTTGAAGAATTTAAATACATGAAGAGTAGATACACCTACCTATACAAAGCTCCGGCGATCTCCACCTCCAACGAGTTCCAAACCTTTTATCCCCACCCGGCAGCGCCTCCACTCTCCTCGCAAAGCTAGACCCGGATCGGAGAAGGGAGACGACGAAGACGCCGGAGAGGTGGTAGCCATGTCTCTTTCCCACCCCTTCACTAGCTTCTTCTTCTTCTTCCAACACCAACAAAGCTCTCTCTCTCTCTTCTCTTCCCCCGGCGACCAGATCCACAATTTTTGGGATAAAGGAAGCTTAATGTGGTTTAAACAACCACTTGAGAGACTAACCACAAGATTAGAATAAAATATAAAAACAAAACTTGATGGTCAAAGGCTGACCATCACATGTACCATGTATGTCTATGGCACAAAGCTAGATCACAACCATTTCAAACCATCATTGGCATCAATTCAGCTGCAAGGAGGCAATGGGCTCTTTCTATATCATCAAGGTATATGTAGATATATGCATATCTATTAACTCTAGCTATATTAATGTACTTATCATGCATGCATTCATGTATATATGATGTGATCTTTGAATATGTATATGTATATGTATAGGATAATGAGAAGAACAGCATGTTGGCTGTGCAAACGTTAAGGAATGCCGTCATGGGACCAACACTAATGGCGACCACGTACATGCATCCTCTTTTGCTCGATCTGGCCTGGCAGCCATCATCAGCAGCACATACACCGTCAAGAATGCGGTCGATCGGTGGCATCGTCTTCGGCGCTCATGGAGAGCTGATCATGGCGGCCATCAAATATGTGATCCTCCTCCTCATCTTCCTCTTGGCCTTCCTATTCTACTCTCTCTCTCTCTCTCTCTGTGTTATGCTCCTCACCCAAGTCAACTTCCTCATAAACATTCCGGTGAGGCCGGAGTGCTACTGCTACATCTTAGACATGATCATGGAGAGAGGGTTCGTTTTGAGCTCACTGGGGAATAGGCTCTTCTACAGTATTGTTGTCCCTCTTCTCTTGTGGATCTTTGGTCCACTCTTGGTGTTGCTGTGTTCTATGGCCATGCATGGTTCTTATTTTCCACAACCTTCACATGGTTCCTGCCGGGGGATCACCTGCACCAAAATTAACAGCTGTTGTGGGAGATGATGAACAAATTAATTAGCTGCAGTACGTACTATACTACTTATAATCACATACAAATATATATATATATATATATATATATATATATATAGAGTATGATGATTATAAAAATTCATTATATATACACTATAATAACCATGCATGCATATTGCGCTTATATATGCTTAAATGTTAATTTTTGTTTGGGATTGCAACAATGCTCAAATGCCAGCGCCTTTCATTTATGTATGGTTAATTTCTCAAAGTAACCTTCCAAAGTATATGCTTCGAATTTCTTATATATTTTTCAATAATTTTCAAAGATTTTTATATATGGTCGAAGGTAAACTCCTATTTTAAATATTTTCTTTTACATG
The DNA here is from genome assembly GCA_902712375.1 of Dioscorea dumetorum. Taxonomy (NCBI): domain Eukaryota; kingdom Viridiplantae; phylum Streptophyta; class Magnoliopsida; order Dioscoreales; family Dioscoreaceae; genus Dioscorea; species Dioscorea dumetorum. The sequence continues at coordinate 99,951 of CACTHL010000481.1, forward strand.
GAATTTATTAATTACAAACTTAATATTCAATTTTTTATTTAAAAAGAAACTTGCCATTCAAGGGCATACCGCAGATCGAGTCTATTCAAATATATTTAGACTACGTAACCAACGTAAGGAGAAGCGCATGATGACTTGCCGTGAAGTGATCCTTGTTTTCTTTTCAAGTAATTCACCAGAATTAAAATAATAAATTATAAGGGTTTAATTAATATAATTTTATAAATAGGATTTGAGCAATTTCTAAATGCTATAATAGGTAAAAATCTTCTTTTATTTTTGAATGGATTTTTTTTATATATAACCTTGTAAATGAATAAGTAATAAAAAAACTCTTTTTTAGAGAGTACAAATAAATTTTTTTTAAGGGGTTAACAGTAATTTGGTAGTTGAAATTTAGCAATTATTAAAGGTTATAGGAAAGACAAATCTCCTACTTTTTTAATGGATACTTTTCATATATAACACTATAAAAAAATAAATTACTAAATCTTTTTTATTTTTTTGAAGAATAAAAAATTATAGGATATTAAATATAATTTTGTAATTGAGATTTGAGCCATCTCCAAAGACTATACCAAGACAAAAAAATCTATTTTTTGAGTGGATACATTTCATAAATATTCTAACAAAAGGTATAAATTACAAAAAAAAAAAAAAAATACTTTGAGAGAATAAAAAGAAAACTTTTATAGTGTGGCGAGTGTAAGTTTGTAACTGAGATGAAAAAATGCAACCTTCTTGATGGCCTCATTTTATATACAACCTTGGAATTGAAAATTCCTAAATTACAAAAATCTTTTCTTTCATAGAATAATAATAATTATTTTATAGGCATTAGTTGCAATTTTTATTTGAGATTTGGATAATTTTTAAAGACTTTGTGAGGAGAAAAACTCTTAATTTTGAATTACTATATATATTTGACAATTTAAATAGTCTAAATTACAAAAAAATAAAAAAATACATATAAAATTTTTATAAGGGTTAAGTGTAATTTTGAATTTTGGATAAAGGAAAATTTCGAATGTTATTGTAAAGAAAAACACTAACTTTTGGAATGGATATATTTTTTGCATAACTTTGTAAAAAGCATAAATTGCAAAAGATGTTTTATTTTGGAGAATATAATTTTTATAAGGGGTTATGTGTAATTTTGTAATTCAGATTCATCCAATATTCAAAGGCTATAATAAGGAAAAATTTTAGATTTTTGAATGGATATTTTACACATATAACCTTAAAAAAATATAAATTACAAAACAATAAAAATTTTATAGGGATACAAATTTTTTATTGAGCTAAGTGTAAATTTTATAATTGAGACTCGGGCAATTTTTAAAGGGTATGGTATTAGACATTTTTTGGATAACTTTTTAAAAAGCATAAATTACGAAAGATGTTTTATTTTGAAGAATAAATTTTTATAGGGGGTTATGTGTAATTTTAAAATTGCTATTCATGCAATCTTCAAAGGCTATAATACGGAAAAACTTTAGATTTTTGAATGGATATTTTACACATATAACCGTAAAAAAGTATAAATTACAAAAAAATAAAAAATTTATAGGGACAGAAAGTTTTTAGGGAGCTAAGTGTAATTTACAATTGATATTCTGGCAATTCCTAAAGGTACAGTAATAAGCAAGCAAAAGAAAAAAAAACAACTCTTTTATAAACACTTTTCATACAGATAACCTTATAAAAAATTTAAATTACAAAAAAAACCTTTCTACTCTTGTTAGTTTTAATATAAGCAGTAAAGATTAAAATTTTCAAAAATATTCGTCTTTAGATCATACTTTTAAAACCTTTTGTATATCATTTAATTTAATTTTTGAAAAGTTTCAAAGATTATACTATGGAACAAAAAAAAAAATGATTATTTTTCAAATATGCATGTAAAATTTATATAATGATGCGACTTGATTGTTGATCACGATGATTATATATAAATGCTTGCTTTTCTTTGCTGGAATTATTTTTCCCCTTTTTCTTTCTTTTATAATAATAATTGCTGATCAAAATGAATTCACATTCAATATTAGCCATACAGAATACACACACACACTAAAAATTTGTTCTTTTTCATGCAGGAAATGGAGATCTCCCATAAGAGATAAACACTTGACCTTTGTAAAAAAAAAAATACTCTAACAATCAAATCTTGATAAACAGTGAATAAAAAGTATGTTTAAAACGATCCTCTAAATATCAGATCCTAATAAACAGTTAATAAAAAGGTTTGCAAATTTGCTAATGTTTGCAAACCAAACCACTTCATCAAAAAAAAAAAAAAAAAATCAGGAAATTAATCTATGTATAAATTCAAAAAAATTAATCAATGTTTGCTTTTTTTGCAAGTGAAAGAGAAACAATATCAGAAAAAAAAAAATAAAAGAAAATGATTTGGTGTAAGGACGTGGCATAAAGCCATTGGTCAGCTTTCACAATCTTTGCAGCTGGCCATGCACACCTGATCCATCACAGCGACAGCTTGGAACTACAGCCGTTCGATTGATGCATCCCCCATCATGTGACGTCCCACCGCTTCGTGCGATCCAGTGTCCTGCGGTGATGACTAAAGCTATCCTGCTCCACTCCTCGTATAAAAGCCCGCAAATCTCAGAGATCCCCGTCGGCGATCGACGAGCTCTTTCTCTGGTTGAGAATGCGGGTCTCTTCATGGCCATCAACCGCGGAGGTAATCGTTGATCCAAGACTCCATCTTGGTCTTGTTGTAATGTCACTTAATTGTGATTAATGCTTGTTTTATGATCGATGAGCCTATCAAGCTGCTTCTTCAAACTCTTGGTTTCAGAAAAAGTAAAAAAATCGGGCATATGAATTGTTTCTTTTCCTGAGTTTTGTGTATTTAATGGTGATTTGATGGATTTTGTTGTGTTTTGCTGTGATTTTGTTGGACTGATACGGTGTGTTGTGTGGGATTGTCAGGTAAATGCTGTGAAAGAGAGGGTAGTCCAAATGAATGGAGGGAAGATTGGGGATGTGAGGATTGTGGTCTCTCCATACAGAATTTGCCCACTGGGTGCCCACATTGATCACCAGGTTGCAAAGTCACTTCCCCTATATATATTTTTTTTGTAATTTTTTTATTTACTTTGTTCTGTTTATTCTAATTTGAAGTGTGTAGATGATATTTCGAGTGTACATTTTCCATTGGAATACGATTTCTCTTACTTTCCATAATTAAATGAATGTTGTGTGTAGTTTTAAAAAACTCTGTTTTGTTTAATTTGTGTCACCATTTTCAGTCTAAGCTGCATTTATGCAACTCACATGTTATCATCATGTTGTATCATTAATCACCAACAATTTAAATCTCAGGTAGTTTATTTATTTATATATTTTTCCTACTGAGATTTGTCTTTATTACACCTATATTGGTATCAACTCTGGCACGCCATTGTTGTGGTGCCCTCCAATTTTTAGAGTAGTCAGTTGTTCATGCTATTGTTTTATCTTACCATTTGATTCATGCTATTGTTTTCTTTACGTGGTTATCTGCTAAGATCACCATGTTTGGCACTGTAGCAGTGGTAATATTGATGGCAATATGAGATTAACAATAGTGAAAGATTACTAAGATACTTGGTAATCACATTACCACCAAAACAACTGAAAATATTGGTTTTTAGACAAATCTACCCTTCCTTTTACAAATTGATTTTTATTGTATCTATGTGTATGTATCTTTGTGTGTGTGTGTGTGTGTGTGTGTGTGTATTTGAATGTATATGCATAAACATATATATAATGTGTGCTATGTATGTGTGTGTGTGTGTGTGTGTGTGTGTGTGTGTGATCCATATTAGTAGACTTTTTTAGGTTCAAGGGTATTTTGGGACTTTACTAAGTTGATTACTATGACCAACCAAACATGGAAATGAAGTATTCTTAGTAATATGAGTTCCCAAGCAAACAGAATTGCCACAACATTCCCAAACATATAACATTCTAACTATATTACCGTGGTAATCTCATTATGTAGTAATTTATCGTTACCGTGAACCAAACGGTCCCTAATCGTGCAATGCATTTTCATGGATATTGATAAAATCTACTAGACATAAGAACCTTCTTGCGTGTCTGTGTAGAATCACGAACATCAAGTGCCTCCTTAATTTCCTCAATTCATTACAGGGTGGGATTGTTTCAGCAATGACTATCAACAAGGGGATAATTCTTGGCTTTATTCCTTCTGGTGATGGTCAGGTTATTTTGCAGTCTGGTCAGTTTGATGGAGATGTGAGATTCAAGTAAGTTATTTTTTGTTACCATTATATGGATGATCAACTGATTGAAAAGACATATATAGATGTGAAGAATGACTTAAAAAATCATGAGAACCAGCTAATGAAATTGAAATAATTTGCATCTTATTATCTCATTGAACCAAATCATCAACTATAAGAAAAAAAAATTTAACTGTGCCATATTTATGGCGTTATATTGTGATGCATTTAATGGGAATCACAGAGTTAATGTTTCACAATTACCGAGGAGTTCAACAACTGTTCAAGAGAATGGTGCATCTAAAAGTTGCAACAAAGAGTTGGATTGGGGGTGTTATGCTAGAGGTGCTGTTTATGCATTGCAAAGAAGAGGGTTTCACCTAACCAAGGTTTGACAAGATATTTTATTGCTGTATTATATCTGAGCTGTGATTATAATCTTCATTTTGGTACTTGTGTATGTGTTTCATTTCTTTTTGCTTTGTTCCAAGAGAAGTGATTGGTAGAGTCATTGGGGTAAGGAAGATTCAAGTTGGTTATACCATAATAGTTTGTTGCTGCTGTCATTCTGCAATTGAAAACTATAGGATATCAATATTGAACATTGGGCCAAACGCATCTTGCTCAGCATCTATGAATAGCACAAGGGAGGCTTAGAATTGTTGAAACAAAGCAGGTGGAATTGTTAAAACTGCAATAACTCCACTTACCATTGAATGCAGTTTGTCTATGGAGCATTCAACATCATTTATTACACTTCACACCATTTTAGGAAATCCAGTGAGTCCCATATTGAGTGCCGGTATATGCAGGCTTAATTTACATCACTTCATTTAGCAAACTCAGGATACGTTAGTGCAAACTTCTATAACAATATTCCATTTGAAAGCAATTAAAAGTGTTTTGTGTGTGTATGTGTGTGTGGTTATTTATATCTTATAAATACAATTAAATTCATCCACATTAAAAAAAAAGTTTTCTTTTCTTACAATTTTTATCATGTAAGAAACTTCAATTCCTACTCTTCTTTAATTCTTTTTACTGAAAATGTTACAGGGTATTATTGGGTTCATTTGTGGCTCAGATGGACTTGATAGTTCTGGCCTTAGCTCTTCAGCAGCTGTAAGTTTATCTTGTTATACATCGCACTAAAGATTCATTAGAACCTATCATAAAGATTTTAGAAGTATTGTCTCAAAGAAGCCATTTTCTTCTTTATGTTCTGATTTATTCACTAGAATTTTTTAATTGATAAGTATGGACCTATTATTTAGTCTGGTGTGACGGATCTGTGAGCTTATTTTTGTTGCCTTAGCCTCTAAACTTCTCTTGCATCATTTTTTTTGTTTATGAAGGATAAGTCATCTTTCAGATATTAATTGTGTGTGTGTGTGTATCTAGAAGTGTAAAGAAAAAACAAAAGAAATCAAATTATGTATAGCTTTTCCCTTTATTGTTGCATGCTTATGAATAATATCTGGAATTGAGTCTGTCTAAGTTCTTGATGAACAGGTTGGGGTTGCTTACCTTTTGGCTTTAGAAAATGCGAACAGTCTAATTGTATCCCAAACAGATAATATTGAGCTGGACAGGTAATATTTTCAGAAGTGTTAACAATCATGTATGACTTGATGGAACTGTTGTTTGTATTAGTTCAGTACATTCTGGCCATTTAATGCTTTGCCATGCTTATTTGTGCCATACCCGAATGACACTAATCACATTTATAGCTATGGTTTCTGAATGGGTTGTTTTGATACTTTACTTTCCAATACACCTTCTTACTGTTTAAAATTTAAATATAAGCTTGGCTAAAGTACATTAGACCCACCTTTTTTTGGTCTGAGATTATTATTGGGTAGGCATTGGTGCATATGTTGCAAACAGATTGATATCCAATGTCGTCACTTTATATCTTGAAGAAAAATTTTACATAAAGTTTATCTCTTGATCGTTTTATAATAGACAGGATAATGTAATTTGTGCACAACATTAACCAGTAGCAGCCTAGCAGGCTTCATAAAATGTTGATTTATGCTTTGCCTTTTCTCGGCCAGGCAACATCTTAAATTTTGCAAAATTGAAGACATGATATGACTTTCACTTTTGTGATACATTATTTAGAAGATTGAGCTGGTAGCAAATAGATCCTTGCTCTCACAATGTAATTCTGTTGTTTGTGTTCATGAGGACAAATTCGGTCTTGTGCATGTAGGTTAGCGTGATTAAGCTCGATGCTCTCTCTGTTACTTGAGGGTTTTCACTTACAATTCCACAGAATAGAGCCTCTTTATTTGCACAAGGTACACATTTCATGCTTACAGTATGAGGTTTTTTTGTTCATGCAGACTGATTGAAAACGAATACTTGGGTCTGAGAAATGGTATTCTTGATCAGTCGGCGATACTGCTTTCTAAATATGGATGCCTCATGCACATGAACTGCAAGGTGAGATCCCCATCAGCAAGGCGAGATTGCCATTTCAGTTCTTATGTGTGGCAGCAGCATAGGCTATAATCCTAAAAATCTGATAGGGGCACATCTTTACATCATACATCATGTATAAGGAAGTCAACAATTTATGTTCTAACTCCAAACCTGTATTGATGTTTTTTGAAATAAAGGCATTCACTCACAGAAAGGCCCTCTGTTCTTTTAACTTGGGCAGTGCCTTTCTCAGCCGTTATATTGTAGTCTCGCAAGAAATCCATAATGCTAAATTTGGGCCATTTAGTGGCAGTGGTGATGGACTCATGAGTGAAAAATGCCATTAATGACTATTTAAGCATTTATTACTTGACCTCGTGTTAGCTTCCACTGCATGCAAGAAAGGTTTCTTGAGTTACTTTAACATGATTACACTTTGTTGATTGTGAGAATTGCTAAATTTTGTTCGCATAGACAAAGGAACACAACCTTGTGCGCCTTTTCGAGATGGATGGAAAGCAACGGTTAAATGGTCGTGGAGCCTACAAGATTTTATTGGCGTTTTCAGGGTTGAAGCATGCTTTGGCAAATAATCCTGGATATAATTCTCGAGTTTCTGAATCCCAAGAGGCCGCTCGACTTCTTTTACGGTAACATTCTTTGCTTTTGTCTCAGGACAATGGACTGTTTAACTTCGAGAATGCATTAAGTAGATAATTTCATCTTACAAACTTAGCGACGAAGCCCGGATAAACAGACTAACCTCTATCCATTCTAGAGGACCCAATTTGATAATTTTATCTAACAGACTTTTTGTTAGTGTGATCAGTACTCCCTTTGTTGGATGGTGGACTACTGCATATTATTACTTGTCTATTTTATTTACTTTGACAGTTCATGTGACTTGCTATGTGTTCTTGTGTTTCATTCAGTGCTTCAGGTGATGAGGATGTTGAACCTCTTCTTTGCAATGGTAATCAAGAAAGTAGTAAACTTTTCAAGAAATGCTTTTTAATTGTCTATCTGATCAATCTGACCACTTTTATTATTATCTTGGCAGTTGATCCAAGCACATATGAAACTCACAAGGTAGGTGTTCTGTCATGCTTCATTATGGTCATCCCATGTCTAGTGCTAGCCTCTTTAAGATTATGCTAGATTTTGATAATTGGCGAGCTCCAATTCTGTTTGCATTCCATCTCCATTGCATTTCGTTTATTATTTTTTTATCATCATTCCGATTCTCTGCCATGTTTCATTTAAAATAACTGGTGCATTATGCTCTGAATCCAGATGCTTAACAGTTTAAAAACCATTGAAGATAATCTGTCTCTTTAGCATAAGTTGATCAGAGTATCATGCAATCATCTACTTATTCTTATTTCCTCTGGTATCAGGCTGGATTAGAGCCAAATCTAGCAAAAAGAGCCAAGCATTACTTTACAGAAAATTTTCGGGTTGAGGAAGGTATGCAACTATATTTCAACTTTGATTTTATGATATTATCCCTTGATTGGGTTCACATTCGAGCTTGGGTTTTTGTTCCTTAGGACTAAAAGCATGGGCATCTGGGGAACTCGAAACTTTTGGAAAACTCATATCTGCTTCTGGTCTCAGTTCCATAGAGAACTATGAGTGTGGTAATCTTTTGTTCATTGCAGTTTCTGCTACTCATCATCTATATTTCAATTCCTTCAACTGAAGCGAATCAATATGTCAAACAAAATCCACTGAAATTGTTCTCTAAGAAGCAAGCATTGCCCATTTATTTGTTACTCCCAGGCTGTGACCCAATGATACAACTGTACAAAATCCTCATAAGGGCTCCCGGAGTTTATGGAGCACGCTTCAGTGGAGCTGGATTCAGAGGCTGTTGCCTGGCACTGGTGGATGCTGATTGTGCCGAGGAAGCAGCATCCTTTGTAAAGCTTGAATACCCAAAAGTTCAGCCCAAGTTAACAAACCAGCTTAAACAAGACAAGCTTGTGTTGATTTGTGAAGCTGGAGATTGTGCCTAGATACTGTGATGATTCCTCTCAAATCCCTTCATTTGGATCCTGGTACCAGAAAGGAAGCCTCATTATTTAGTGCATATGTGATCTCAATTCCTTCTCCCTTTCTTTTTAATTATTTTTTTAATATTTTCTGACAAAATAATCCTCCCATTTTCAAGGTCAAATTAGGTCACATTGTATTTTATTCCCGCCTTTGATACTCAAGCAGTAGGATTCATTTGTTGATGTATTCTTTAAGCAAAAAACCTTTTGTCATATGAGCAAAATAATCAAATTCATGTATGTTTGTATGATTCACATTCCAACAATCTCTGTCAAGTGGGCAATCCAAATAGCTTGTCGCCACTCCGAATAAATTCTATTAGCATTTTGCCAGCACCATTACCGACTTGCACATATTATTACATTCTATCCGCATGTAAGCATGAACCTAAATGCCAGCATCTAAGAGCTCCACCATAATTTAAATATATTTTTTTTCTCTAATTAGATTGTGCTCATGTTGCAAAACTTGTCAATTATTTATTTTTTTTTTTTTTTTTGGGGAACTACTTATCACCTTGGAAACCCAGTACCACACGTCCAGCAATATAATGCGTTATCAGCTTGGTACATGATGAGTGGCAAAAAAAAACTATCTTTAGTGAGTGCTGCACTCATCTTGTTCCATCTTTCTTTAGCATATCTATCTATGACAAAGGAAATCGCACTTGCAATTTGAAACTTTTCAAAAGAAGAGTAATGAAAGGTTATTGATTTTCAGTTGTATTTTTCCAACCTGCTGATTTCTGATTGGCTTTTTCAGCAACCAAATCATTTCATGTTGGGTTCTTCATCTTATATTTATATACATGCATCCAAGACAATTCCGTTATTACACATACACACACATTCTTAGCTTCTAGCTAGTCATTTCAGCATAAAAACTCTTTTAACAATGAAGTTTTCTGTTTCACCTCATAATAAGAGAATAGTCTCTCTCCAGAAAAGTCCCTCTGTTAATGTTTCATTCCTCTGTTACTATACATTTATCAAACTTCATCCATTTTTGATTCAACTCTTGTACTTCATCCTTATTTCCTCAGTAGGCTTTCTATTTCTGAGACTCCTGCCAAACAAACACTCATCCCAGAAGCTCAACAGCTTAGATGTCTTCTTCATGGCAGTCTCTGCCGGCACGGTCTCGAGCATGAATACCGTCGAAATGGAAGCCTTCTCTGATGCCCAACTCTTAGTCCTCACTCTCTTGATGCTTCTCGGCGGCGAGGTTTTCGTCTCCATGCTCACTTTATATGTCAAAAACAAGTACTACATGAAACAATCTCAGAAAACAAACAGTAATATTAGTCTCACAACCAATTCAGATTACTCGAAGGCCAAATGTATGAGATTTTTAGGTCATGCCATCTTGGCTTATTTCATACTAATCCATGCAAGTGGCTATGCACTGATCATTGCTTATGTGAACTTCATTCCAAGTGCAAGACGAGTGTTGCATGGCAAGGGACTCAATGTGCACACATTCACCATCTTCACTGTGGTTTCATCCTTCACAAACTGTGGATTCATTCCCACCAATGAGAACATGATGGTTTTCAAGAAATGCTCTGGACTTCTCCTCATGACCATCTCTCTTGTTGTCACTGGAAACACTCTCTTCCCTGCATGTTTGAGGTTCTTGATTTGGATACTTGAAAGAATCACTAGAAGAGAAGAGTTTGGCTATATTTTGAAGGATAAAACTAATGGGGGATTTGCTCACTTGTTCCCTGGTTTTGCATTCAGTGCTAATGCTAGCTCTAACTGTGGTTGGCTTTGTTGTGGTACAAATGATACTGTTTTGTTGCATGGAGTGGAGTTCAGAGGGTTTGGGAGGACTGAATGCTTATGAAAAGCTCGTCGGAGCTCTGTTTCAGTCGGTGAATTCCCGACATGCTGGAGAATCCATCGTGGACCTCTCTACCATCTCCCCCGCCATCTTGGTCCTCTATCTAGTGATGATGTGTGTCATATTTATTTATAACCATGCATGCACGCACGCATGGCCATTATTATACTGAAGCTGTTTATTTGTTTAATATTACAGGTATCTTCCTCCATATACATGTTTTCTCCCAGTTGATACAGAGGTAGATGGAGAGAATGATGCAAATAAAGGAAGATTGAGTTTAACTGAGAGTTTGATGTTCTCACAACTAGCCTATCTCTCCATCTTCACCATCATGGTCTGCATCACTGAGAGGAAAAGCATCTCTCATGATCCTCTCAACTTCAATGTCCTAAACATAGTCACTGAAATCATCAGGTACATGTAATATATATAATTAACTACAACAACAGCATAGCAAATCCATAACATATACATAAATTTGCATGTCTTCGAATGTTAATATGATTTTGCATGGGGATTAAATGAATCTGACTTCATCAGTGCATACGGGAATGTGGGATTCTCCACTGGTTATAGCTGTGAAAGGCAACTGAAACCTGATCCAAATTGCAAGGATTCATGGGTTGGATTCTCAGGGAGATGGAGCACCCAAGGAAAGCTCATCCTCATCTTCATCATGTTCTTTGGTAGGCTCAAGAAGTTCAGCATTCATGGTGGTAAAGCTTGGAAACTTTGCTAATCTTATATATATGTATATATGTATATTATTATATATATATATGTGTGTGTGTGTTATGTATACACAGACCAACCAGTGAATGTAATCGAGATGAGATCTTGATGATTAAGTGTCCCTCTGGTGCTTAAAGGGCCAGGTGAATTCAGAGAACAATTTTAAAGTTAATCACACATTTGGTGCATTAATTTGAGATAAGTAAAGTCTTAATTGAGTGAATTTTAATTGTTGCATGGATTTATATGTATACATATAAGAAATATTTGCCAGCAGAGATGAATGGAATAAAATTCAGGAATACGACTAGTTTAATGACGGTATGGTATGCATCGGCATGTGAAGAACTAAAAAACATGCATAATTGAGGCTTGGAATGGTCCACAACTTTAAACAAGCGGCATTATTGATCTTGGAAAAATTGAAAGTCAGCTCTGTTATTAGAATAACTGCATTATTGGACACTGCAACATCATAAGCAATCAAATAAAAGGAAGGAATTAAACCTTTCATCTTTAAAAAATGCCGATAAATCTGTTTGATCGGAAGGGTTGAAGGAAAAATAAGGAGGCATCATGTCCACATGTTATCATTCACATTGTTATTTTGTTTGTAAGATTAAAATAGTGGAGTTCTAAGGTCAACCTCATTCAGAACATAATATAAAGTTTTTAAGAGAGGCAAAGGTAGAACAAAGTCTCTGAAGATAATTTGAATTCATGTGCTGCAACATGAACTGCAGAAAGTATATATATATATATATATATATAAACAAATGGATATAGATTTAAAGATAAGGCTCTGAACTCATTAATAATAATTTCTGTTTGTTTTTTTTAGTTAGACTTATCATGCTCTCTTCAATTATAATATCAACTTCAGATGAAACAAAAATAAGGACATGATATGTACTATACACACTCTTCTTTTTTTTTTTTTTTGGTGAGTAAATGTGGATGTATCATCATTCATTAGCAACAGAAAACTACATAAATGAACTAAAAACACAGAGCAAAAAAAAAAAATGCAAGTATTGTCCCAGTTGTGAAGGACAAACTGTGTTTCCTCCATCTGGACTTGCTTTCTCTGCAGTGTTGCACCAAACCAACTCAAAGCCAATAAAACAGTTTCCACACAATTATTATAGAGCAGAGACAACATCGACTTTGTTGTAGAAAGCGATAGTCGAAAATCAGGAAGTTCACTGATTGACTACTATTCCACTCTTGTTCTAAATTTTCAGCTATCGGTTGCTCTTTCTTTCTTTCTTTTTATGATAGATTTGAATTTCTGCAGCAGCACATTATAGAAAACAGATAACTAAATCTGAAGATCAAGGAAGTAGATACAGGAGTTATAGTACTCAAATCACTACAAGATGATGAAAAGAATAACAAGTACAAGCTTAAAATTAATTGAATATACCCAATTCTATTCACATTAAGGAAAAGTGTTCTTTGTTTTAAGTGTGAGATCCTAGAACAAGCCAATAGGAAAGCTAATGAGCATTAATAAATGAATGGTCGGCACAAAATTGTCTCCCGTTGGTTGTTCAACATCCAACAACAAATTAAGTAGAGTAATCATAGATTGGATCAACCGCCACATGTACATGTACTGAAAAGATGTTATTCTTTTCTAGTTTCTCCTTAAATTATTGCAATCATTCATTCTTCTGAAACCACTCTCAAATTAATTTAGTGTAATCTTCAGCTGAAACATCACATTACTAAAAATAGCATACCAGATGAATCCATAGCCATGCTTCAGTAGTAGTCAAATGGAGTTACTGCTAAATGTTCCAATGGAAACATTGGACTAGTGTATATATATATATATAATATCAGATAAATTAATCAATGTCATGCTTCAGTGATGACAAATTTAAATTTAACAGTTCAAAGGTTAATCAGTTGATGTGTGCATGCACGCCTGATCACTGCACAAAGTTCTTTCATTGTAAAATTGTCTTCTTCTTTTTTTTTTGAAATCTACATCTACATCTCTGAATAAAATAAAATTAAACCGAAACCAGTACCATTCCTATATATAAATCTACATTCACATCCATTCTCCTTGCACCTAGTGCAGTAACAAGCTATATCTCCATTCTCCAAAGGAATGGCAATCTTTAGTATTTCATCAATGGCTCGTGTGAAGGATGATGCAGAAAACATTCTTGCAACAAGAACAATTAGCTTCACCCGCATCGTTAAGTACCTTTGGAGTGTCTTCACGTTGCTCTATCGGTTTTTCGCGTTTCATGTGAGTCCTTTCTGGATTCAGCTATGCTATTTCCTCTCCCTGTGCCTGTTAGGATCTCTGGCGATGATGACACTGAAGCCAAGCAACCCTTCCTTTAGTCCGAGATACGTTGATATGTTGTATATGTCGACATCGGCATTGACAGTGTCTGGACTCAACAGCGTCGAACTAGAGAACTTCTCAAGCTCCCAAATTGTGGTCTTGACTCTCTTGATGCTCTTGGGAGGTGAAGCTTTCACTTCCATGCTTGGCCTTCTTTTCAGGAACACCGAACCTCAAATCGATGCCATTGATATCGAACTTGAGCCTAGAGATATTTCCTTCAATGCGGTCGAAGCTGGACAAAACATCGGTGTTGTTGTTGTTGTTTCTTCAGACAAATCTTCTTCTTCTCCTTCTCCTTCTTCTTCTTCTTCTTCTTCTTCTTCTTCTTCTTCTTCAACTCACAAGGACAACAAGTACAACTCGATACGGTGTCTTCTCTGCATAGGTTTCAGTTACATCTTTTTGATTCATGTGAGTGGTTCTATCTTCATTCTACTCTATGTGAGCCTTGTTTCAAGTGCAAGACATGTGCTGAATGGGAGAGGTATTCCCAAGATCTTGTTCTCCATCTCTGTTACTGTTTCATCCTTTGCCAATGCTGGCCTTATTCCTACGAATGAAAACATGGTCATATTCAAGAAAAACCCGGGTCTTCTACTCATTATCATCCCCCAAATCCTCTCCGGAAACACGTTGTTTCCCGTATTCCTTAGACTCATTCTCTGGGCATTGAAGAAGGTCACAAGAAGAGAACAACAATTCTCTTACATTATGAGAAACTCTAAAAGAGTTAACTACTCTGGATTAATGACAAGCAAGCTCACTGCTTGCCTTGCTATGACTGTGATCTCGTTCATCGTCGCGCAAGTGACACTCTACTGCGCAATGGATTGGAACTCAGCAGTGTTTGATGGACTGACTTCTTACCAGAAGATCGTCAGTGCATTGTTCATGGCAGTGAACTCGAGGCATGCCGGCGAAGGCACTCTTGATCTCTCCATCACTTCTCCTTCTGTTCTTATTCTATTCATCATCATGATGTGAGTTTTTTTTTTAATTTGCACCACTGCTGCTTCATGATCATTTTATGCATCATAACTTTAGTGCTATTTAATTTATTGTTTTTTTTTTTATTTCAGGTATCTTCCAGGATCAACTGCATATGTACCTTTTGACTTAAAAGATGATGATGAAGAAGAAGAAGAAGAAGAAACAGAGAAGAAGAAGAAGAAGAGAAAAAGAATGAGTACAAGAAAAACATTTGTGCATAAATATGTGCTATCACACATCACATGCCTTGCAATATTTGTGATGGCCATCTGCATCACTGAGAGGGAAAAGCTCTCCAAAGATCCACTCAATTTCCCAGTCTTAAACATTCTTCTTGAAGTAGTAAGGTAAATTAAATCCATTCATTATCAACTAATCCTCCTTTCTTTTCTTTTCTTTTCTTTTCTTTTCTTTTCTTTTTCTGTTATAAATATTTCTCATCAATCACAAATCATAATTAAAACTTCAAGTGCAGGGACCATTGACTCACACCAGTCGTATTATATATAGTACTATTCATGAGAGTACCTACTATACCATGTCTGAAAGGGAGACATTGAAAAAGAATATTTATATTGAATTCATGGTAGAATGTTTTGTAAGTGATTCTGTTGATCTTGAAATGAATAATGAATGACTGAATGCAGTGCATATGGAAATGTGGGCTTCTCCACTGGTTATAGCTGTGGAAGACAACTAGCTCCTGATAAGACATGCAAAGACAAATGGATCAGTCTGTCAGGCAAGTGGAGTGACAAAGGGAAGCTGATTTTGGTGGTTGTTCTCTCGTTTGGAAGACTGAAGAAGTTCACCATGGAAGCTGGCAGAGCTTGGATTTTATCTTAGTTTTATTATTAATCAATATCTACCAAAAGGATATTAGATCAGTTATTATGCATGCAAATATGTAATTAATGTTGTCATTTGTAGGCTTGCAAGTAAGTGTGTATATATATCTATCTCTGCCTCAAGTGTTCAAATGAGAGACAACAAAACAAAGGGATTAGAAAAAAAAAATAAAAAACCATTCATGTAACTTGAACACCAAATTGAACATGCGGTTAAAAAAAAAAAAAAAAGATTTTTTTTTTTTTTGGAGTAAAGCTAATAATATTCAAGTCAGGATTGCATGCGCTGCATTTATAAAACAGCAGGTGTTTATTGTTATTATAAATGACCGTCTTTAATGGCGCCTAAGGTTAGCTCCTTAATTTTATCACTGTATGAGCACGCTCTTTTGGCCTTACTATTCACTAACTAAAACTTAAAAAACTTTTACTGAAGTTCAAATTTCATATATAAAATTTACAACAATCTAATTACTGCATGTATGTGAGAATGTAACGGACTCAGAATTAGTTATGCCCACCACTTATATGCACATGGCAACCCTCCCAAGTATCCGATGTGGGACTAATTCTGAGTCCGTTACATGGCCTACCCGATCGGGAGGCCAACGCCCTCGTTGGCCCGACTCTGGGACCCCAGCACGAAGCCAGCCAGCCCCGCTCGGCGCCTAACGGACGCGACCCACCCCGACTTATCTGGGCTCCATGCCGTTACCTCCCTCCCAAGTATCCGATGTGGGACTAATTCTGAGTCCGTTACATGGCCTACCCGATCGGGAGGCCAACGCCCTCGTTGGCCCGACTCTGGGACCCCAGCGCGAAGCCAGCCAGCCCCGCTCGGCGCCTAACGGACGCGACCCACCCCGACTTATCTGGGCTCCATGCCGTTACCTCATGCATAGGCCAGAGGACCCCAGCACGAAGCCAGCCAGTCCCCCCTGGGCCCCAGCCCAGGCCCCACACTGGCTCTCAATGAAAGCACCATTTGTTATGCACGCAAGTGGTGAGGAGAGCGGACCCCAAAAGACCGGCCTGAAAGGGAAGGATGCCCACCACTTATATGCACATGGCAACCCTCTCAAGTATCCGATGTGGGACTAATTCTGAGTCCGTTACAGAGAAGTTCAAAGTATCACAGGTAATCAGAAACTTTTACCTGAGGATAATAACAAGGAATGTCCAATCATTATACATAGAGCTAGCTTACACCAATCCCATGACTTATATATCTTGAACCTCTTAATTAGCACCTAATTAGTTGCACCAAAAAGAAAAGGATGAAAATGGATTATTCTATCTGTAAAAGAAGAATGTCATTAACTCCATAAAAGATGATGATACTAGTAACATAAAAATACACAAGATTTCTGCTGAAAATAATAGATTTTCTTCAGAAAGAAGCCAATGTTCATGACTTAAGTAGAAGTGAGCATGTTCATATGCTCTGCATGAGTATGTATGTGTATCTAAAACAAGATTTCATCACCAAAATATCAACTTCTCACTTTTCCTTTAAAAAAAATAAAATAAAATAAAATGGTCTTCTTCTTCTTCGGATTCAATCGATGCTCAAACATCAAACTATTTTTCACTTCATCTCCCCTCACAATCTAAATTCTCAAAGATTAATGTAATTCTGATAAACAACATCACTGCTTGACAAGCTTCCATTTTTTCTCTTTAATTGTTCATTCTTGAGTTATAAACTAAATATATAAACTTATAAATCCAGATGAAACAGAAACACAAACAAACAAACAAAGAAACAAACCAATAAAAATCACTCACTATTTAAAGATATAAATGCAGAAGGAGCTCGCTCAAGTGATCAGTTGATCATGATGCACAGAAATTCCAAGAATATATTAAGGCAAAATTAATGTACACCAAAGAAGAGAGCAGCAATTCAGTGTACCTTAATGAACTAATGAGGGGTGTGTGTGTGTATATATACATGAAGAGCCTCTATTAACTTGCATGGCTTATTTAGACCTTATGATGATGTCTAAATCATTTGATCTTAAGAGGAATCTCATGTACATTAAACTATTCCTTGAGATCCTATGACATTGCAGTAAATTTTCTTTTCTGCTAACTTGATTATTCAATTCCATTATTAGTTGCTAATCTGATTAATTTACTCAATTATTGCTAATGACCAACAAGCTTTATTACATTATATAAAAATAAGGAAGATTAAGGTTGTTGATTAAACTAAACCATTATTGAAGATTAAAAAGTGGCAATAATGGCGAGCCGGTCAAGCACCGTGTATATGGCAACTTTGTTAATTATGACATGACCAATCTTAAGTCTCTTGATTAAGATTTAAATAGGGACTAATTAAGTTGAACAATTAATGTAGTAATTTTAAGACTAATGAGACTACTTGCTTTATATATATATAATTTTAATAATTACCCAAGCAATACATATTCCAATAATTGATTCAAAATTGTAAGTAGATTTTGGTTCCTTGACCAATGGAGATGAAGTCTTTGACATAAGAATAACAAGAAGTATTATTGGCATAGAAATTTGAGAGTATATGCTATTGTTATTCTCTTATGTTTTCTTATGGTTCAACAAACATGCATGATGCTCCGAGTTTAAATCAGATTAATAATATATATATATATATAATGGCTTTATTTATTTTGGCAGAATGGTTATATTAAATTCTAGTTACAGTGTCATCATGAATTTTGTAATGAATCAGTGGCTTATCTATGTCAATAAAAAAACAATTTTATAAATTTTATAAAAACATTGCCAAATTAATTAAAAAGAAGTATTAAATTAACATAACAAGAAAAGGCACATTGAAATTGGGTTAAGCCATCTGTCAAACTAGAAACTTAATTGAGCAAAACAAAGATGATGAGCTTGTTAAGTTAATAAATTGCGTTTCCCTGCAAATTTGTCTTTTTGACTACTCAAAGTAACAATTTTTATATAAGTTTCAATAGTTGGAAAGTTAGCATCATAGCTTGAGCTTTCTTTCTAAAGCATTATAAATTGAATTTAAAATTTTAAAAAAAAATCATTGGCTCTCTCTATGTCCTTTACCTTTTGATTAATTAGTCGCTAAGAAAAGGATTACCATTAATGAACAATGGCTCTATTAACAATGAAAATCTTAAAAATAATTAAGAAAAAAAAGCTCTCCGACTCTTGAAAAGTCAATGAAAAAACAAAAAAAAAAAGAGAATATAATTGAGCAAACTTTGGAATATAATTAAGACAGAATAAATTTGGAATTTTGAATATGGAAGTAATTAAATGAGTTCTAATTTTATCCAATTTAACATTTTTGAATGGGAAAATTAATCATGATTAACATTAAAAATAAGAAGTTAATTAATGAAACCTTAATAAGAAGCTTATATATATATACACACACACACACACACACACAAAAGAGCTAGAAGTACTTATAGAAGGGAATAGCACTATATAATTAAGGTGATGAGATACTCAATCATGAATAGTGTTAACAGTTTTCCCCTCAAAATTGGTGTCTTCTTCTACAAAAAGTCACTACTTTTTTAAGCTCCTAAATTGTTGAAAAGGTCGCACCATTCTTAGACCTCTTTCCTTTTTAATTTTTTTTTAAAATCTTTATATAAATTGAACATATATATATATATATGTAATCTCTATTTATTTATTTATGTATCTATATTGATTAGCCGCTAAGAAAAGCAAAGGAAAGAAAGAACTAAAAAAAAAAAAAAAGCAGAACTTCCAAAGGAGACAACCATTACCGTACCACCACATTTACTGAAATACCCTTCATCCCCTACCCCACAGGATGCCCACCAAGCTATATGCATAGCTAGTGTGACAGTGTCCATACAGCAATTAGAATGAAAAGAAGGGGCGATGAAAAAGGCTTGCATTCCTTTTCCCCCACCTCGTCCTTTTTAAGTTTTTATCTTTTCTCTTGTTGAGCTCACCCGACCTTTTATATGCGAACCCAAATATAAATTAAGATACAGAGAAGCAAATGTTGTTATTATTATTATTATTATTATTATTATTATGATTATTATTATTATCAACCAAAGAAGAAGAAGGCAATATTATTAATGGAGAGAAGCCCATCAGAAAGGGATATGGAAGAGTTTCTCCGGTCCATCCCGGCGGCCATGAACCTCGCCGTCGCTGGCGCTGATCTTATCGACCTCGGCGACTTCGACACGGTGAGTGCATCTCCATCCAGCTTTATCCAACCGTTCTCATTTAAGCGATCAGGACCTCGTTCTATTAATTCCTCAACAAGGGGCACGTGCATGGATGAGCATTTATATTTGGATTAATGAATTTATTTAAGTATATATGTTAGATTAATCCTTATGTTGTTAGATCGTTATTTGATGTGCCAAAAGGAATATATTAAAAGTTAAAATAATTTTGGAATTTAACATTTTAATAGTTTTATATTAGATTATAATCAGAAATATTTACAATATATATATATATATATATATATATATATATATATATATTCTTAAAGAAGAGGCATTCGAGCCTAATGTTTGAATAAGTATGATTAGTTAACATTATAATAGTTTACATGACCTAAATATTGTAATTTTGTTGGGTTTCTTTTTTTTTTTTTAAAGAAAATAATATTATTATGAAAAATGATTTGTTATGTCCGTGAAACAGGACATAGTGGACATATTTTTAGGAGATACCGTTGATGCAGTGGCAGGAACTGAAACATGGTCTCCGAGTCAGTACATAAATGGTAATAGACTACTGATGGTGTAATATCTCTTTAATTTAATTTAATTTAATTTAATTTAATTAATATTATGTTGTTTTTGCATTGATGGTTTTGTCTACACAGTTGAAAGTCCAGCTGCATTTTTGAAGACAAACAACAAAGGCAGCATAGGAGGATTAAGTGGTTCAGAGCAGTCAGATGATGAATCAATGGAAATTGGGACTGGTTTTTCCTCTGAACAGAGCACACCCACGCCTGCTTCTAAACGCATTAGACGGTACATCGCATATGTACACTTCGCTCTTCCTTTTTAACAATTTACTTTCTCCCAATTTTAAGTCCGAATCGATTTGTGTTTTGTGTTTTAAGGATGGAATCGAACCGGGAATCCGCAAGGGAGGTCCCGGGAGAAGAAGCAGGCTCACCTGGTCAATCTTCAGTTGCTGGTAACAAAACTGATTATATACTCTTCCATACTCTTCCATCAGATATATAATGGCGATGTTTTATCAGGTTGATCAACTACAAGAACAGAAGACCTCACTGCATAAACAACTTGCAGATGCTAATCAACAGTTCAGTGAGGCTGTGATGGATAATAGCCTACTCAGATCAGGTGTTGAAGCTCTGAGAATTAAGGTAAAGATGGTAGATCTGGTCGTTCGGAGTTCACTAACATTTGGCTTTGGACAGTCTCCTTCAAACCACATCGGCATCAACAACGGGTCAATTCCAATGATGACACACACCTTACCTTCCAACAAGGGGCCGCAAGTCCTGCCAGTGACCAGAGAGGAAGTGGAAGCTTTTAACAGCAGCATGCAAACAGATAGGCAGCTTCAGGATACCGGAATGGACAACTGTTTCAACTTAGAAGATATGCCTAACCGCCACGCCACCCGCCACTGATGTGCGGGCATGGCGACAAGCTAGCAACTCTGATAGGAGAGAGCTATAAATAAAGTATCAAACTAATATTTGTTTGTGTTTTTGCGTTTGTTTGGTGTTGGTGCAACAATAAAGGTATTTTTGCTTGTGGTTTTTGTTCATGACTGCAATAAGGTTTTGTTTGTTGTCCAAACTGTTGAAAGTTGACACCCATTCTTATGAATCTAAAAGGTATACCACGCATGTTGTACAATGAAACAAGTGTATACAAACTATTAAATTCTCTGTCAAATTGAAAGAGAGCTGAAAATGATTTCAGCTCATAGATCAAACAACAACTACAGGATGAGAATGAACAAAGTGTCATTTTCACCTTCATATAAAAAACCAGAGCTAAGAAAAATTTTTAGCTGGAAGGGTACAGGAAATGTGTTTGCCAGAGCATTGACACTGCTATATTAAGTCTTGAGCTCCGCCTAGAGAGTCTCTTGTTCTGAGGAACCGAGCCAATGCAGTGACGGAACA
Organism: Dioscorea dumetorum; assembly: GCA_902712375.1. NCBI lineage: Eukaryota > Viridiplantae > Streptophyta > Magnoliopsida > Dioscoreales > Dioscoreaceae > Dioscorea > Dioscorea dumetorum. Next base: position 121,629 of record CACTHL010000481.1, read on the forward strand.
ATCGGGAACTTTCCAACCCGAAGTTTCGAGCAGAATATGCATAATCCTGTGCAAGAATTAACAGTGAAGACCTATAATAATCTTTTTCCAAGATGAGTGGATGATAATGGATTATCAAGGAGTGGGATTTACCAACATATTCAGCTTAGTGGCCCCTGATGCCAATCTTCCCAATGATGCCAGGAGATACAGAATAGCAATCACCTGAATGGTAAAGTTTTACTTGAAGGATTAAGTGTACCAAACATCACTCCAAATACATGCCTACATTGAAAGAAAGGTTAGGTCTTCCAAGTGCAATGGGTGAGATTGTGGCTTTTAAATCCCGGGATTACCTTCTGGTGTTTTCTTCACTACATGCACTTCCCCAGACCTTTGATTATTTACTTAAATTGGGAGATTTGGCCAGGACGTTTGAAGAGTAATAACCTTAAAAAGAAAAGCCCTTCTATCATGTTCCTGTTTGCAGCGACCCTCAAGGCAGATTCCAGCTGTGATCTAATGTTGTATTAGCCAGGCAGGCGAAAATACTTGTGGCTGTATCCTCGAGAAATCTGCCATTCAAAGAGGATCCCACATTTGCCCCCATCATAATCAACAAGTATGAATATTAGAATCTGGTCATAACACCAAGCTTATAGCAAGCAAGAATATGCCTATAGACCATGAGTCTTAAGGGTAAAAACAGCAAAAATTCAGCATTCTCACATCACAACTTAAGAGTGGTAACTGAAAAAAGCAGCAATTAGCATCCTTACCAGTGACAGCAGAGAATAATATAGAACTGGCACCCTCTAATGTGAAATACAAAATCCCATACCACTGTGTGAGTGTTATGTGTTTTATCTTCAACTCAGGAAAATAATGGGACTGACCAACAAGTGCAACATTGGTATGAAACATAAAGAATCCACTATGCGGAAAACTGATGGCATTCCTTCAAACTACCAATAACTTACCCCAAAAAACATTATCATTTCCTCCATCATCTCTAAAGTGGGACCCTAATCAAACAAGATTGAAAAATCCATAATTCTAATATGTATGTTTCAAGTGTATATATCCCAAATAGTAAATTCAAACCAAAAGCCCCATACTGAAAACCATCTCAAATTCACCAATCCCTTTGTGTTTAAATCTATAGCACCTTTAATCCCAAGCACACTCAAAATATGATTAAATAACACCAGCAAGAAATCAGTAAAGATCCAACACAGAGCAAAAGAAAATTCCATGAAATCAATTATATAAGAGGAACAAATACACATGGAATTGATGCTTTTTAGACAACATAAGCAGAACTACAACTAATACAGTAAGTCAAGAAAAATAGATCAAAATGAACACAGAGAGCATGATGTTTTGCAGCGAGATATTCATCTGGCGGAACAACACGTGCCAAGGACTGTGAGAAAGCAGCAAAGGACAATGAGAACGTCGGCAACAAAGGGAACTGGCATCAGCTCCTCCATAAGCAGTAGTGGTGATTGCAGTACCACACACCAGCGCCTGTGTCCCTCCCCTCCCTCCCCCTCCCCCTCCTCCTTCTCCTCAACCATGCTCAAACCTAACCACAACTCAGTGATCCTCAGATAGCCAAGCAACTCCTTTCTTTGGCAGTTCTTCTTTGGATTAAGTAGGTGAAGATCCGATAAGCTTAATTGATCTGATAAGATTGAGCCTTTAACAGGTGAGCCTAATCCACATTTAAGATCCGGAACCTTACCTTCAATCGGGGTTCGGATTCTATGGTCCAAGGGTTTATAATCCAGATCAGAAATAAATTTCTCTCCCCTTCTCTCCCCTTCTCCCCCTCCGGGTGTTCTCTTGGAGAGAAACCTAAACCTAATGAATGGCGAGAAAGGGAGAGCAGAAAGAGACCAAAGCGGCGAAGGTTCATGAGGATGCTGGGGGTTCAGCCTCGGCCAAAAGACCGTCGGCCTGATGATGGGATCATTGACGGTCCCATACCATCTACCTCAGGTTTGATTTTGCTGCAGTATTGAGAATCATGGGAGGAAAGAACTTGCATTTTAATTCCAACATGTGTGAGATCAACTGATCTTCAGAAGGTTTCTTGTTTTGTTGGATTGATTTTTTAACAAGTCGTAATAGGAAGAAAACGGTGGTGTCTATAAAGACTCCGTCATTGTCATGTGTTCCGCTTGTTGAAGCGTTGGGATCTGGTAGCCTTTCGCTAGAGTACAAGAAAGGAAGTTTGCTTATTACTATTACTGCAAA
>CACTHL010000482.1:0-107691 GCA_902712375.1 Dioscorea dumetorum
ATGTCCTCTTCTTCGTGTGGGTGTGTTAGGAGGTTTGTATCTCCTACGTCGGATGTACGTTTATGTGTTAGTCGTAAGCTCGGTAACGACTACGAGCGTCCTTATCCTTTAGTCGAGTCTCGAACTAATGGCCACTTGCAGACTGATCCATTCGGATGTTTGGTGTCCGGCCCACTTTTGTATCCAAAGGAGACAATCGATATTATGTTATTTTTATTGATGACTATTTTTTCATTTTACTTGGTTATATTTCATGCATCACCATAGTCAATTGTGCTCCCATTTATCGTTATTTTACTACTATGGTCCACACCCGGTTTTACGCCTCTGCTCCAAAACTTTTAGGTCCGATTAAGGGCGAATACACTTCTCAAGACTTTCGTAATTTTGGCTTACGAGGGGCACCTTACCTCGGTGTAAATTGCTCTTTAGCTCGTCCACGAAAATGGAGTTCGGCGAGTGTAAGCATCGTCGCATCTTAGAAACAACTCACCTCTTCTCCCCAATGCTTCTCTTCCCCCTCATTTTTTGGGCGGATGCGGGTTAATCTTTGTCGGTTTATCTTATTAACCTACAACCCCTCGCCTCACCTTCGCCACTCCAAGATCTGGTGAGATGTTTTACACCTCAGCACTACCTCCCGAAATGATCGTCTTCGTCTTTTTCGTACATTTAGTGTTTTGTTTTGCTCTCCGCCGGAGCGGACAAAACTTTTTGCTTGATCTATTCCCTCGTGTCTTCTTAGAATATAGCCTTGGACATAAAATTTATCTTGTTATGATCCGATCAAACGTCGTATTCGCATCTTATGTGATGTCATTTTTTATGAGTCCGCGCCTTTTATTCCTCTCCTTCTTCTGCGAATCTCCCTACTCCCCCAGTTCCTCTTTCTTTCTTTTTCCTCCCTCTCCCCTCTTCGGGGACTCTCCCTCGTGTAACCTTATCTTTCCCCCTCCTTCGCCCTCTCTCAGAGGTTCTGGCTCCTCTTCTCCTATTCCTTACCTACTTTATCTTCGATTCTTCGATTCCTTCCTCAGGCCCATCCACTATGCAGTTCACTTATGATCGTCGAGACCACATTCCGTCTCCTTCTCGTAGGCTGCACCGATGCTCCTCCCTGCGGGTCCACATACGAGGTACCCTCTCACCCTTATTCATATTTGGTCGTTCTTCTCTACATCCCCACAAACGTTAAGCTTCCACTAGCACCGATTTCTCACGTGTTCCTGAACCGGGGAACTTCTAGGAAGCGGTTCAGTCACTTGGGTGGAAGCATGCCATGGCGAAAGGAACTGATGCCCTATCGTTGACTCACGCTTCAGGATCTGGTTCCACCTTCCTCCTCATCTTTGTTTCCATCACACAGTCATTGCTAGTTCTCGGGTGAAAACCCGCTCTAATGGATCTCTTGAGCGCTATAAAGAGCGCCTTGTTGCTCCGTGGTTTCGGCCAGAACATAATCAGGAGTTATGAGGGACCTTTGCTCCCAGGTAGCCCGTATCACTTTTGTTTGCACCTTGATTCTTTGTTGTGGCCGCTCGCGGATGGTCACCCACATGGACTTGATGTGAAGAATGCTTTTCTTCAGTAGGGATTTAAAGGAGGGAGGTCTACATCAGCTCCTCCCCGGTCTTCGGGTGCCCCCGGGATCTATTTGTAGCCTCCGTCGTGCTCTTTATGGTCTCCAACAGGCTCCCCGGGCTTGGTTTGAGTGATTCTTGAGTCGGTGAGGCTTGGTTTCCCTTTCCCAGTATTCCTGATCCCTAGTTTTGTTTCCCTACTTCCTCTCGTGGTCGTCCTATTCTCTTCTCTATATGGATGACATGACTTTTCCGAGGATAATTCTGCTCCATTACCTTTGTGGAAAACAGGAGACTACGTGACCCCCTTTTCATGGTGATTTGGGTCGGGCTGCCGCTCACTTCTAGGTATTGAGATCACTTCGCATCTTGATGGTTATTGTCTTTCTCGAATGGCCTTCTACTCTTGATCTTCTCCCTCGATGCGGTTTGGTGATACCCGTATGCATCTGCTCTACAGTGGAGTTGCATTTGTCGGCCCGGGCTTACATGGTGTTCCTTTTATCATCCTCGCGCTATTAACATCTAGTTGACGATCGGTCTTCTTTATTCGTCACTCGACCGATATTTTCCACGCGGTTTTATATTCTTAGCCGAGTTTGTGTGACCCTTTTTAATGCTCTGTTATACTCGTCTCCTCCCGGGTCTTGCGCTATCTTCGGGTTACTATATCTCATAGTTTGTTCTATTCTCTTGTCCACACTTCAACTACGGGCGTATAACGATGCTACTTTGCTGGTTCTCACGATGATCGGGTTTACATTCTCGATAACGTGTTTTCTCTTGGATCTTCTCTTATTGTTTGGAAGACCAAGAAACACAGCTTGTTTTCTAAGATCCGATGTTGAGGTGAGGTCCCGCTTTTGCTTCTCTATTCGGGGAGATACTTTCCCAGGCTTCGTTCTATCCTTATGATTTTGGTGTACGGATATCTACTCCCACTCCTGTTCATTGTGATAACACCGGTGCTATTCAGATTGCTCTGATCCGGTCAGCGCATAGACGATAGACTAAACACATAGCAGTGGATGCCCACTTCACCCCCATGGTCATGTTACGCATTCAGGTCACGTCACCCTGCAGCTATCTTCCCACGAGGTACAGGTGGACGACTTCTTGCCCCCAAATCTCAGACCAGGTGATCGGGCATCTTTTTTTTCTATTATCCAAACTCAAGACGTGTGACTCAGCCTTGAGTTTGAGGGAGGTGGGTGTTAGATGTATACGTATACCTTGAATGTATATGTATATATACATCTATTCTTGTACATCTACAAGTATTCATATATGATACTATATCTTTGTCTATATGTACCTCTTCATTGACATTGAATACACGCATTTGATCATCTTCTAACAACCACCACTTTGGGCTAACCCCAAACCTAGAGGAAGTTTCCCATACTTCCATGTTTCAATTACAAGAGAAATATAAAGAACAAAAAGTTATGCAACAACAGAGTGCAATAAGACTTGGAAAAATCCCCCTATGGCTGGTCAAGAAGGCTTGATCTTCAATTTCCCCCATCTTTTCCTCTCGTTTTTTTTTCTTTTGAGTCTTCAAGGCCTTTTTCCTTCTTCTTCAACCTTGCTTCTCTCGTCTTCTCCCTTTCCTCCCTTAAAAAACCCTCTTTTACTAGCCTTTTTTATATTAGTTATAAGGATTGGGTCCCCTGTCGCGTCGCGTCCCCAGGAAGGACAGCTCTCGCCACTCTGACTCTCGAGTCACTTTGCAAGGCTTATCACATCCCGGACAAATAAAGAATAAAGTACAAGAATACATAGAAGAAAGTGCGAAACAAATAATCCCAGTACGGGGTTCAAAGGACGTACATGCCATAAATACAACAAAGGGTTTCAAAAGGTCGATAAACATGCTTAAGCCAAGCCCTAAGGATAACAATTACACTAGTGAATCCATATCCTATTATAATGCGGCAGGCTTAGGGAAACAACGTACGAGAAAATAGAACTAAGAACAACTAGCCGGAGAATGCCCACACCTCAATCGGCCGCACTTGCTACTAACTAGAGAAGCTTAGGAGAACAACTCCTTTACGGCGCTACTCCTTGCCTTTTTCAAAACTTTCACTACTTTCAGAATCTTTAACCAGCAAAGAAAGAGGAAAAGCGTCCAGGACTAGTTCATTCTTCTCAACCAAAGCAATGAGAACCAAGAAAAGAAGAGGAAGAAGAAGAAAAATAGGGGGGAATTAGGGCGCGAGTTCGGGACTTATATACCCTAAAAGTACACGACCATATATTTTTCTCTGTTGTAGGAAAGTTATTGTTCCATCCAATTCTTGTTTATTGTTATTTTCACAAGGAACTCTGCAGAAGGATTTTTTTAAGGTAAGGTCAATTCATTTTTATTATTATGATTTTGTATTTAGATATATTTTCATGTGAAAGTGTAAATCTTACCTTTGATTCATATCAGGGCATCATTCCTATACAAATGGTAATAAATTTACTTATTGTGCTGGGCATCCCCCCAACACCCAGAAACAAACTAGGATTCTTTTCTTGGCTGTAAAATTGTGGAAGTAGTCTATCTGCAAAGATATGCTGAGTATTATTATAACCTTTTATTGCCAACTACCCCCTCTTGTGTGACCTGACTGATCACCAAAATTTTCTTAACAGTTGATTGCTTAAAATATAATTACAGAAACTCTACAGACCAAGATCATGTAAGATTAATTGTAAATTAGATATTAAATGAATGGCTCATATTTGTCTCCAATATTCTTTTGTAAACACAAAAATCAAACCTTCACAATGAATTGATACATTCTATTTCCATCGTTCTTTACAAAAAAAATTCACTTTTATAACCAATAAATTGACAAACAAAAGACATACCTCTCTAATTAGTTTAAGGAACTAATCATATGATTTTTTTTTCTTTACAACACTATATTTAATTTACCATTCAGAAATAACTTTTCAAATAAAATCAAGAATGACACAGGCTGTTAAAATCAAGAAATTTGGGAATACCTCACAAGAAAAAAAAATAACACCGGCGGGTAAATTGCATATTAAAATAAATCTCCAAAAATCTGCAGATTTGAAGTTTAAACCCTTCAAAAGCTCGGTAGATTGAAGAAACTTTGATATGCTAAGATGTCGATCCAAAAAACAAAATAGTTGAACTTATATAAGTGGTTAGATCGGTTGAAAGGCTAATTTCCGAGTTGACAAAGTTGAACCAATTGATCGGACGAGTAACCCAAACATATCCATTTATATAAGGGAAAATTACTATTCACCCATCGGGAATTTCAAAACCGGCCTAAAACCCCATCCTATTTTTGCACACCACGGACAACCCCTCCGTTATAGTTTGGTTCCCTTCCACCCCCCCGTCTGTCACATGAAATGGGTCCGTGTTATGAAAATCCAATTATACCCTCGCAAATGGTGGGAAAAACCACGCCCGATCACATCATGTCATGTCCGACCTTTATGCATACATTTGTGAGTTTTTTCCCCCTGACGGTTTATTGTTCTCATAGAAAGTTTAGAACATATTTTTGTTCTTGTTCTCCTTTTCCTTCTGCTCATTTGGTTTTTCGATTTGAATTCTTCCGGTCACCCGATATTATGGACAGCTTTTGTGCCATTGCTAGATATAACGGGGAGGGACGAGTGCTAACGTTCACTGCGTCGACTGAATGGGAGTCAGTGTTAGCTGAGATATGTGAGCGCTGGGGTCTCGATGTTTCTCGCGTGAGTGTGAAGTTCATCACACCCGATGGACATAATACGGTTTGCCCAATAGAGAACGAGGTCGACTTCCAGCGGATGTGTCATGTGTTCTCCATTCTCAAAGGCGGTGTAGTCGATATGGTTGTCGAGACGGATGACGTGCCACCGCAGCCTACTGAAAACGAGTTATTGTCGTGATAATGCGTTGCTCTCAAACAATTATGCCGTTGTATGTCAGTTATTGTTTAATAATTCCATTATCTGTATATCAGTTATTGTTTGATAATGCGTTGCTCCCACATACCTCTCTAATTAGTTTAAGGAACTAATCATATGATTTTTTTCTTTACAACACTATACTTAATTTATCATTGAGAAATAATTTTTCAAATAAATCAAGAATGACATAGGGAGACCTGTTTCAAGAAATTTGTGCATACCTCACAAAAGAAAAATTAACAACGGCGCTTAAATTGCATATCAAAATAAATCTCCAAAAATCTGCAGATTTGAAGTTTAAACCCTTCAAAAGCTCAGTAGATTGAAGAAACTTTGATATGCTAAGATGTCAGATCCAAAAACATAATTAAAGTATTTTTCTTTTTAATTTTTTTAAACTCATTTTCAAATTTATACGAGTTCATTGATTCTTTGTTCAAAATTAGTTCAATTGCGTTTTAGAAAAGTGACGAGTAGGGGGTGGCAATACTTTGTCCGGACCGCTGCCGTGTTTTGTCCGCCCAAAATAAAACAGTATGGGCAGAAATTATGCTAATATGGCCTGGGCCCGTACATAGTCTGGTTGTCCGTATTTAAATCCGAGTCATATCTGGGCAAACAAAATTCTGACAAACGGGCCTTTATACTTAAAAATTCTTTTGTACACACAATGTTAAACCTAAGCCCAAGTCTGTTGTTATTATTAATTAAAATTAATATGATTATATAAAATATAATGATAACATTTAAAAACTCCAAATTATGATAAAAAAATTCAAAAAGTGCATAGGTTTGAAGATTCCGTATTTTGAGTTTTACATATGATTTTGCATCATTAAGACATTGTTGGTAATATTTTTAGCATGCTATTGAATTTTGTATTATCAAGACATGAATTTTTATTTACTACTTATTAAACCGAGACTATTGTATGGTATAAATTGAATTTTGAATTTTTTGGACACTGGTTTTTACATTTGAAATTGATTAAGTTATTTTTGTATACTTTAGTTTTTGAATAAACTTTACATGTATATTATAGGGCTCAAATAAAATCCGGACATTCGGACAACCCGGTTTTGAAAGAACCCGGGTCCGAACAAGTGAAATTTCTCTGAATTTAAAACAGGCTGGATCCTGGCATCTAAATTAACTACTTATAGGAGTAGTTGCTTTGATTCAGTTTTGTCCGGTTTCAGATTTTTTGCCACCCCTAGCGATGGTTCTATATAAGTGGTTGGATCAATTGAAAGGCTAATTTCCAGTTGAACAGGTTGAACCAATTGATCAGACCTGTTTTTAAAACATTCTTTCTTTTTCTCTGGATTTTATCCGACGAGTAACCCAAACATATACATATATAGAATGGTTTGATTCAAACCCGGGTCGTTTTCTTCCGTACAATTCAACCCCGCCTGAACCTGAAGGGGTTCCCATTTCTCGGTCTACGTGGCTCGCGTTCACAGCTTCGGAAGCTCCACAGCTCTCTCTTTCTCTCGCTCGCTCTTACGAATTAGGAGTTGTTGATCCTTTTCGGCCAGGTAGTAATCTATTAAGTTTTCTGCAATTTCGATTTACAAGGGGATTTCGGACATGTTTGTGATCTGTTTTGATGAACTTGTGTTCCTATTTTGTTTGTTTTTTTGTTTTTGTTTTTGGTTGCTAGCTTGATGTTCTTGATTGAAAAAACAGGATTTAATGTGAATGAAGTTGATAGTAATGAGAATGGAGTTGTAGTTAGTTGCGGTCTTTGTTGTAGATTTTGATTTCTGGGATCATTTGTGATTTGTTCTTGGTGTTTTTTGAGAAGAATGGTGTTCTTGAGAACCACAAATGAGCGGTCAGAAGATGGCTTCTTGTGAGATTAAAGAAATTTCTTCGTTTTCCTTATTGACTGTATGGATTTTTATGCATTAGTTTTGTTTCTTGATGTTATTTCGTCTGAAGTTTTGGTATGTTCTGATGAATTTTTTTCATGTTTTTTTGCTTTTAAGTTCTTTAATTTGATTTTGTGTGTGTGTGTGTGTGTGTGGTTTTTTTTAATGATAGTTGGCTGTGTTCTTTTATTGCTGCAAGGTTACTAAAGATCTTTATTCTTGGATTGTTGTAAAGAAATAACTTTTTTGTCCTGTCATGATTTGTATAAATTTTCTTCATGAGTGCCATTTCTTGATGCTATTTTCTCATGTATTGATTTTTCTCATATTTGATCCTTTAATGTTCTTCATTTTGATTTTTTTAGACCTTTTTGATAATATTTTGTTCTGCTCTTCTCTTCATGCTGCAAGATTATTTGAGATATTAATTTGTAGGTTGTTGTAAAGAGATATCTTTGTGTTTCTTATTATTTGTGGGGATCTTTTAATCATAAGTGCCATTTCTTGATGTTATTTTCATCTAGATATTACCACATCCTGTTGAGTTTTCTCACAGCTCAAGCTTCTATGTTTTTAATCTGATTCTTTTTTAAACCTTTTTGATGGTATTTGGCTGTGATCTACTTTTCATGCGGAGAGGTTACCAAAGCCCTTAACTCTTGGATTGTTAAAACTGCAGAATGAGAGAAGAATAAGTTTTAGTTTTGATCTTAAATCAGCTGCATTGTTATCCAGTCATTTGTGTTTTTTCCTTTGAGCTAAATGTCCATATGGTGGGTTTGATTGAAATTTCAGAATCAGAGACTTAAAGCTTAGTTTTCCCTTCATAATGAGGAACTTATATTTTACAAATTCGTGAGTATTTGAGTCCAAGTGGCATGATCTAATGCCCATAAGATGACGTTCAGATACCTCAGACAAGGTTATTCACTAGAAAATTTGATTTGCATATGATCCATTAATCTTATTTTTGTTTGTTTGGTTGTTTGCTTTTTTTTTTCTTCTTGTTCCTTTGTAATTGATCAGTTACCAATTCGAAAATTTCCAAAATCTCTTATGCCAGCATTACATGCGGTAAAACATTCACTTCTTCATTGTTTAATGGACTAAAAAGTTTTTATTTAATTTTATGTTTGATTCACATTATTTCATTGGGTTGACTTCTTTCCTGATCATGCATAAGTTTAGGGCATTCTTCTTCTCTTTGATTAAATGGTGCGAATTGAGCAAGTAGTTGGTCGAATTTTTATTACTGTAGTTAATTACTGTGGAATAACATGACTGAGTTTACATATGTTTCTTACTCTAGCTGTCTGTTTTTAGTTTTCAAGCATGAAATTAATTGCATTGGTCACTCCAGATTTATTTCCATGGATGGCAGAAGGGGTTGTTCAAAATGCCTGCGATTTCACTTGCCTGGTAGCTTGGATGACAATCCGAGTGGTCAGAGGACAATGCCATCCCTTCTAGAACTTTGTGCTCGTAACATTTGCCAGGTTTGCATCAATATTAGTCTTTTGCCAATTTTTTGGCATAATTTCCTTTTGTTCCTTCCTTGTTCTAGGAGTATCCTATTAACTTCTAATTGCTTCAAAACAGAATATTGATGAGTATGGAAGCTTAGATACACTGTTACATTATCCTTGCCAGCTAATATTTGATGAATTGGTGAGAACACACCGCCTTACAGAGGAAAATTTTGAAAAATTCCGAGAGCGCTATTTTTCGGTAAGATACTTAATTTGATGGTTTAGTCTGTTGTCTATAAACTCAAATACTTAATAGCAGATTGCATCTTTTGGTTATGGTATTGGTAATAGTGATAAATGAAGCATGAAATATGACCTTTATCTTTGTTTTTCCTGATCCATGAAGAGAGGACTATTGTGCTCCACAAATTGTTTTTTACACTATTGTTACTATGGAACGTCTACATGTGTGCTATATCTTTATGAACAATTTTAACATGGTTAGTTTTGAAATTTGATTAAGTTTTGTGGAATATATGTTTGATTAGCATCTCTTCCAGCAACAATAACCACAGGGGTTCCCGGTAAACTAGCATGTTTAACAACCTAAGAAAATGCACAAGAATGTTTAAATTGAGTCAAATATAATAGAATTTTCATGGTAAAATTAATTTTGTAAATTGGAAGACTGTTTGATAATAAGTAATACAACATAAGTTTGGCCACCAATTTTCATTTAAACCAGCTTAACTCTAATTAGCTTTGCTTTCTACTGAAACAAAGGTCATGAATGAGAACACTTGCTGCGTAACTTCCTGCAATTAATTCTATTACACTACCCAAGTTTGATAAAACTATTTGTAATGTGCTCTAGCATCTTTAAATGTTATCTTCCTTGAAAGTTCATTTGTGCAATGGCTTCTAAGTGTTTTATTTAATTTTATTCATGAACAGCTAATTCATTTGGGGGGATACCCAGGAGTAAAGGACTCTTGGATGAATGTAATCGCTTCTCAAGGGGAATCCTTGGTATCACTTGATATCTCTTGCTCTAATGTCACGGATTGTGGATTGGTGCTTCTCAAAGATTGTTTCAACCTTCAAAAATTAGCATTGAACTATTGTTATAAGATCTCAAATAGAGGCCTCGAATTCATGTCAGGTATACACAAAACCCTTGTAATTTCTTCTTTTCTTACTCATTTTTCTATTTTAAACTTTATAATTATGACTGCAATGAATTTGGATCGAGCATTACTTACGCATTTTGTGTTGAGTCTTTATAATAACTTTAATACATATAAGTTTTTGAAGATGTTAACAAGCTCAGGTAATGAAAGGTTAAGAAGCCTTTGATATGCTTATCTAGGAAAGGGAAGCATTAGCATTTGCATTGATGGAATCAAAATTTTCTAAATACAGAGTAGTTTGGTTGCTGCTAATGGATAATGTTGCTGCATAATAGGTTTACCTTGGATAGTAATAGCATTTTAAAGTTACAGTATTAAAGTAAATATGTGAATGAAGCCACCTATGTGGGAATGCATTTGAAATTCAATACCATAAAATTCTTCCTTTTTGTAATGGAAATAACATCAGTATCTGGATTGAGATATGTATTAATTGTTGCATTTGCTTCATTCAGTGAAAGATATTGCATTGTCTTCTATTGAAGGAAGTAACATTAACACAAACAGTTATGTAATTTCCCTTTGCAAGACACCTTAAGAAGTTAAAAATAGTTTGGCTCATTTGTCATAGTATGTCCTTTAGCGATGGAAATGTAGATATTTTCCTGTGCTTGTTTTTCAGTTTGTTTTTTGGGCAACTATTAAACTACTATTTTGTAAACTTTGTGTTAGTTTTTTCACTTTAATTTCCAATCCTTCTATTTGTGGTTATCATCAATTTAATATTTGTTTTTCAGCTCTTAATAGTTGCTCCCATTTTCCCATGTAGGTGGTTTGAACATGTTCATTAAAATTATTTTGGCTTTCTTGCTTATCGCCTTCATATTTCACCTTTGATGTATTGAACAATATATCTCTATAAATATACGTATTTTTTTAATTTCAAAGAGAAATTTTCAAAACTATTTGCTAATTCAGTTATAAACTGGTTCTAATGCTTATTCATTCACTCAGTTCAAACTTAACTTAGCTAGCCTGAAAATTGCAGTGCTTAATGGACTCACTTGTGGAACTTCCATTTTGCTGAGATGAGCTTACCTTTCTTTAATGCTCCAATATTTTAAAATGTTTTTAAAATTTGTCAAATTTATTGTATTTATTGAATGTTAAGTGCTATGCTATCAGAATGCTTATAATCTAGCTCTAGTTATAATAACTAAAAGCTGCTCATCTCATTGTGATACCTGTTCAGGTCTTTCTCTATTGATGTCTCTAAGTATTATTAAAAACAATGGTCTCACTGCAAAAGGAACCGAAGCTTTTACCAACTTAAGTAATTTGGTAAATTTGAATCTTGAGAGGTGCTCAAGAATTCAGGGGGGATTAATTCATTTGAGAGGTTTGTTTCCTTTTCTCCATTGATTTAATATAGTGTTAAGCTTACCTTGAACTCTCCAGCTGTATATAGTAATGCCATGTGAATAAAGTGGGAGACCAGTCATATGCATGACATGTTTAAGTTTTCATTTGGTTTTGCATACTTTGTTCAAACAGTTATTTCTAGACTTAGCTGGTGTACTTTTAACCCTGAAGACATGGCATGCTACACCATGTTCTAATAGAACATAGGCTGTTAATGCCATTAGAAGCTTAAAAAAAAAGATATGATCAAAATGGTGAAATGGTGTTAGGACATTGTCTGCGACCACGTCATTATACTATCGAATATAAGCACAAGTGAAATGTTGTCATGCACTAGGCAAACAGAGTGCTGAAAATGAACAAGAAGTTCCTCTTCAAGGATGATATGAACATTTTTTTCACTTAAGGAACCAATATTGCCCTTACCACAAATTTATTAATGATTTAGCAACCGGCTTGCTCTTTTTGTGAGGCACTAGTAAGGGAATGTATTTTGCAAGAAAAAGAACTACTTAAACTCCACCAAACACTCACAATGGTTTATGTGCAAAGAATGGGAAATCCCTTATTGGTTGTCTCTAAAGATAAGGAAAGAGATGCTTTTATATCTCGTTATTTGCTTGTCTTAACGATGATGGGTGAAAAAGTTTTTTAATAATTATAGTAGTCATTGTTTAGATATTCAATTGTGGTCAATGTTAGATATAATCCATTTTGGACATTGCGTATGTTTTGACCCATTATAATTAAAATTTAAATTTTCTATGAAATTAACAAGTATATGCATTATATTCTTCATATTTTTAATTGTATTATGTAAATTGTATTAGTTATATCATACTTTTAAAATTCATTTAGAAACAAAATCCCTCACTTGATTGGTGTTGCTCCCACGCTAAATTGGTGCGTGCCCTTAAGCTCCCGTTTAAAAGAATGCGGTGAGCTATGATCCATTTGTAGGTTTTTGAAGCATCTTTGGCCCTTTTATGCTTATGCCTCTAGCATGATGTAGCCTACATGACCTTATTATTGCCATTCAACTTTCTCACCACTTGCCTTGTTTTACTCTATACACAATTCACCTATCCATCTATTTTTCTTATTACATGTTGAGATGACTTCATTTACTCTACTATTTTCCCTACAAAGAGCTAGTATATATTAAATTGCACCCAATCACAATAAATCCTACATGAATTGTCATTCCTTTTTCTTGAGTCGGGGTTTAAATCTTTGCGAAATTGTCCAAATTTCGTTAAATTTGTGATGGGTAAACCTAAAAGAGTCAAATTTTTGCCACTCGATTCCTAATTTATTGATAATCAACTCTTTTATAAAGTTATTATGAATTTTTTTCACTTGTTTTGCATTTAGTAGAACCCTACATATAACAAAATCGACTAATGGATAGTGTTTCTTTAATGAAATGCTTGTCTGTCTCCACATGTTTTGTTCGATCATGAAGAACTGGATTGTGTGAAATAGTAATTGCTGATTTATTATCGCAGTATACTTTAATCGGTTTTGGGGTAGAGATTTTCAATTCTTCAAGAAATCTCCTAATCCACAAAACTTGATAGATTCCATGAGCCACCGATCTAAACTCATCTTCGCACTACTTCTAGCCACAACACTTTGTTTCGTACTTCTCCAAGTCACTAAGTTTCCTCCTACAAAGGTGCGAGTCCCCTAAAGTAGATCTTACGCTCGTAACATTCCCAGCCCAATAGGCATGCGTAAACTCCTCTATCTGTAAGTGCCCATTATTTTTAAAAATCAATCCTCTTCCGGGTGTCCCTTTTAAGTACTTGACAATTCGATAGACAACATCTAAGTGTCGAGTTTGGAGAATGCATAAATTGGCTTACCACACTAACGGCAATGGCGATATCGGGAGAGTGTGTGAGAGATAAATTACTCTTCCAACGAGTCTTTGATATTGGTCCTTGTCAACACTAACATGTTGTATCGGTTACTTGTAGTTTTTATTAGCTTCAATTGGAGTTTCAGTTGCTTTGCATCTAAGCATCCCGGTTTCACTTAGTAGGCCAAGTACATACTTTCGTTGATTAATAAAAATCCCTTCTTGTGATCTAGCAAACTCAATGCCAAGGAAGTATTTCACTGACCCTAAGTCTTTAGTTTTAAAATTCAGTTACAATTCTTGCTCTCAATGTCTTGATTTCTTTAACATCATCACTGTAAGAATAATATCATCTACATAGACAATGAGTATAGCTAATTTACCTGCCTTTGAATGTTTTTAGAACATAGTATGATCAGCTTGACTCTGAAAATATTCATATCCTTTTATGGCCTTCCGGAACCTTTCAAACCAAGCCGTAGGAGATTGCCTAAGTCCATACAAAGAATTCTTCAATTTGCAAACCTTGTTCTCACCAAATCTCTTCTCAAAGCCTGGTGGGATATCCATAAACACTTCTTCTTCCAATTCGCCATTGAGGAAAGCATTTTTTACATCAAATTGATGCAAAGACCAATTACGATTTGCTGCTATGGATTGAAGGACATGAATTGAATTTATCTTGGCTAGTGGGCCAAAGGTCTCCGATAGGCAATCCGTAAGTTTGAGTAAACCCCTTTGCCACGAATCGTGCTTTGTATCTTTCAATTTTCCATTGAGGAAAGCATTTTTTACATCAAGTGGATGCAAAGGCCCATTACAGTTTGCTACTATGGATAGAAGGACACAAATCGAATTTATCTTGGCGGCGGGACTAAGGTCTCCGATAGTCAATCCCGTAAGTCCGAGTAAACTCCCTTGCCATGAGTCGTGCTTTGTATCTCTCAACTCTTCCATCAGCCTTGCATTTTATAGTAAAAACCCACTTACATCCGACGGTGGTTTTGTCCCTTGACAAATCAACTACTTCCCAAGTCTTAGTTTTCAAAAGAGCATCCATCTCCTTCTTAAGCTTGCTAACCTCCGGGCCGGACTCTTTGTGTGCTTCTGTATTGTTCTAGGTTCAAACGGGTTAGAGATTTTTGACAAAAACTTTTGTGTTTGTGTGTAATTTTTTATAAGAGAACTAATTTACAATAAGGTATTTTGCTTGTATAAGAGCGGTCTCCTTTGCGATGGCTATAGGAAGATCCAAATCTACTATATCTTGATTTTGAGTAGATGTAAAGATGGGATCAAGGTTTGGAATTCCCTGTGTTTCTTAAAGACCATCACTCGGTTCTTTATTTTGCGACGCAACTAAAGGATCAATTTGGGCAATCTTCCTTATATGAAACCTTCTCCTAGAATAAACCGGGAGGCTCGGTTACAAGTTTTCGTAGTATTTCTCCCCCTTCACTAGGCAAAATAACTTTTGGTATCGATGATTAGGATTGTCATCATTTTTATTATTTTGACCAATTATTTCTTGTTCTTGTTCATCAAAGACATTTGGTGTTAAAGTCATTTTAAGTAATGGTTGAGATACTTGCCAAAAATCATCTTTATCGAAAACATACTCCTCTTGAAGTTGATTTTTGTTGAAAAACTTTATCTTTTCCATGAAGATTACATCCATACTTTATCTTTACCTTTTTTATTTAAAACATACAGTTTTCAGATTTAGGATCTAGTTTTGATCGAAACTTGGTTGGAATATGAACAAAGCATGTGCATCCAAAGATCTTTAAAGGAATGTCTGATGACATTCGCAAAATTGGAAATGTTTCTTTTAATTTGTTTAGCGGAGTCATGAATTTTAAAACTCGAGTTGGCATTCGGTTTATCAATGTGAAGATGTTAAAGCGGTGTCCCCCCACAAATATTTGGGAACATTCATCAAAAACATGATAGCCCTAGCAACCTCTAGTAAATGTCTATTTTTCCTTTCGGTAATCCCAATTTGTTGTGGAGTATCACAACAAGTAGATTGGTGAATTATGCCCTTAGTCTTAAGAAACACCCCCTAAATATTCATTAAAATACTCGGTTCCATTGTCGATCTAAGGATGCAAATTTTTGTTTGAAATTGAGTTTCAATCATGTTGTAAAAATCCTTAAAAAGTTTTTCAACTTCAGATTTCCTGCTTATAAGGTAAACCCAACATATTCTAGTGTAATCATCAATAAAAGTTACAAAACATTTTTTTCCGGATAATTTTTTTATTTTTGAAGGCCCCCAAACATCACTGTGAATCATAAAAAATGGTTTTGAAGGATAGCAAGGTTTAGGTGAAAACTTTGTTCTATGGATTTTTGACAAAAAGCAAGTTTCCCATTGAAGTAAAGAGCAATCAACACCTTTAAATATATCAGGAAATAAATGTCTCAAATAAGAAAAACTAGGATGACCAAGTCTAAAATGCCATTCCATTATTCTGTCTAAGGTAGGGTTCGAACTCATATTACTATAAGCTTGAGCCTTTTTATCCCTAGGAATGGTCTCATCAAAATAGTAAAGCCCGCCTATCTCTTTAGCTTCCCAATCATCATTCCCAAGCTCGGTCTTGAAAAACACAAGGAGAATCGCAAAAAATAACACGGCAATTAGATTCTTTTGAAAGTTTGCTGATAGACAAAAGGTTACATTTGAGTTTTGGAACATCGAGTACAAATTTAAGACTTACACTCTTGGATAAATTAATATTTCCTTTCCCAGCAATAGGAGAGAAACTACCATGAGCAATACGAACCTTTTCATGGCCAGAACAAGGGTTGTATGAATGAAGTAAGTGAGATAAATTTGGCATATGATCGGTGTTAGACGTATATGTATACCTTTGTATGTATATGTATACTTGTATATCTGATGCACCGTATATGGTACCATATCTGTCTATATGTACCTCTTCATTCATGACAATACACAGATTTTGGATCCTCTTCTATCATGGTATCAGAGAGCCAGGTTTCTCTCTCTCGCCGGAGCTGAAATTGTTGCCGGAGTCAGCATCGTCTCCTTCTTTCCTCCTCCCGGCCTCCTCCCATCCTCCTCCCATCCTCCTCCCAGCCACATCAACACCCCCCTCCTCTTCCGGCCTGCTTCATCACCTCCCCCTCCTCCGATCATCTCCCGGCCTGCTTCCTCTCCGCCACTCCCGCTCCTCCACCAACCTCCTCCCAACCTCATCAACCCCCCCTCCTCCTCCGGTCATCTCCTGCTTCATCACCTCCCCCTCCTCCGGCCTTCTCCCGGCCTGCCTTCTCCCAACCTAACTTCTCCCGGCCTGCCTCATCCCCCCCCCCTCCTCCGGTCATCTCCCGGCCTGCTTCCTCTCCGCCACTCCCGCTCCTCCACCAACCTCCTCGCCGGCTTCGCCACCAACCTCAACGCCTCACCCGGCACCATCTTCTTCTCTCCCGGCCCGCCTCCGCCCGTCTGTCGCCGACGCTTCACAGACTCCTCCCGGCCTTCATCTCCTCCTCCAAGACTTTATCTTCAGCTCCTCTCCCCGGCGGCCGGCGGATAGCGGCCAAGCCTTTCAATTTGGGTCGGATCCAGCAAACCCAGAGTTTTGAAGCCTTTTTGAAAAGTTGTCCCTCAAAAGCTTTTTAATTTTGGCTTCATTACATATTTTAATTTATATATATCTATATATTTGTTAAAAAAAAAAAAAAAAAAAAAAAAAAAATGGATGCGTATGGTCTCGGTGGTGTTCTCTCCGACACTCGTCATCGAAACCTTCAACATTTCGATGTGATTCTTGATGGCACCAACTATATTCCCCGGCGACTTACCGTCAAACGAATTCTTGATGGTATTCGTGTTCTTAGCCATGTTGACGGTACCTCTACTGCACTTGTTGCTCCCCTAGTCTCGACACTCCGAGGTTCCTCTCGGGACGCCTCGCTCTTATCACCGCCTTTGAACGAAATTCGAAAAATGGGCGGTGATGATTCGACCGCCAAGATGATTATCGTCGAGACGGTCACTCTTGAAATTCGTACTCGGATTGCCGATCTTCCCATTGCCCGGGAGATGTGGGCTTATTTGGAACATCGCTATTGTGGTTCCGGTCGAGGCACGACTCTATACTCATGTATCGAGCTCTTGCCGGTCTTCGACGGGGCGACGATACGGTTGATCGCTTTTACGGTCGGTATTGTGGTCTCGGCGACGAGATAGACGCCCTCACTCCTCCCTATTGCACCACCCATTCACGCTCAAATTCGAAGCATGCTTGGCTCTTGCCAACGGAGACGTAGTCATGATGAGACCCGCCGAATGTACGAGTTCATCATGCGCTTACGACCCGAGTTTGAGTCGACCCGGGCTCGGCTTCTTCACGCTCCCTCTGCTTACACCTTGGATGAGGCCTTTGCTTTTGTTCGTCTTTGAAGAGACTCGTCTTCGCACTTCCATCACGGGAGAGAGTAATGCATTTGTCGCCACTCGCCCTGTACCGCATCTTCGGTATTGTCGGGTATTCCCGCACAGCCCTCGACCTTCCTTCGGGCCAAAGCATACGGTGACATGTCACTATTGTGGTATTACGGGTCATCTCGGCGTAAGCTGTAGGAAGAAGCGGCGTGGATTTCCTTGGCTGCCCTTCTTCCTCGACTCCGGCTCTTCTTCCCTACGCCTTCACATCCTCGGGTCCATTCTGCTCCAGACTTCTTCTCATTCTCCATCACCTACGGATCAGCAGATTTTGGCAATGTTTCGACGGTTTCAGCAGTCCAATATGGCGGATTCATCTTACGGTCATGCACGCTCCGCTCAGGTTACTCCTCCTCCTCCCGGGTAGTTCCCGCCCTCTGCGGCTTCTTGACTCCGGTGCTTCTTTTCATATGACACATGATGCCTCACATCTTCATAAATCTCATTCTCCTTCTTCTGTCACTCATGTTCGTATTCTTGACGGTAACCTCCTTCCAGTTTCTTCTCTTGGTTACTTTTCATCTAGACATTTTTTACGTACCCTCTTGTCTCTCATGTTCCTCACCTCTCTGTAAATCTTATGTACGTAGGACGGATCACCGATTATAATTGTCGGGTTATTTTTGACCGTACTTCTTGTCGTGTGCGGGATCACGGTGGAACGATAATTGGAGCCGGCCGTCGATATAAAGGAGTCTATGCTTTGGATTCTCTTCGGCTTCCTTCTTCCGACGACCGGGTATCTCACTTGTAATTCTGCTACTCTACCTTCTCTTTTGTGGCATCATCGTCTTGGTCATTTATGTCCATCTCGTATGTCTTCTCTTCTTCGTCATGGTGTGTTAGGAGCTGTATCTCCTATGTCAGATGTTGTTTGTGTTGGCTGTAAGCTGGGTAAACAGCTACAGCATCCTTATCCTTTGAGTCAGTCTCGAACTAATGCCTCCTTTGAACTTATCCATTCGGATGTTTGGGGTCCGGCCCCTTTTGTATCAAAAGGAGGCAATCGGTATTATGTTATTTTTATTGATGACTACACTCGTTTTACTTGGTTATATTTCATGCATCACCGAAGTCAATTATTATCTATTTATCGCTCTTTTACTACTATGGTCCACACCCAGTTTTCGGCATCTATCAAAACTTTTAGGTCTGATTCTGGGGGTGAATACACTTCTCAAGCCTTTCGTAATTTTTTGGCTTCTGAGGGCACCTTACCTCAATTATCATGCCCTGGAGCTCATCCTCAAAATGGAGTTGCTGAGCGTAAGCATCATCACATTTTAGAAACCACTCGCACTCTTCTCCTTAGTGCTTCTCTTCCCCCTCATTTTTGGGCAGATGCGGTTAATCTTCGAGTTTATCTTATTAACCTACAACCCTCTTCTCACCTTCACCATCGAAGTCCTGGTGAATGTTTACATGGCACTCCTCCCCGATATGACCATCTTCGTGTTTTTGGCTGTCGGTGTTTTGTTCTGCTTTCACCCAGAGAGCGGACAAAACTCACTGCCCAGTCTATTCCCTGTGTCTTTTTAGGATATAGCCTTGAACATAAAGGCTATCGTTGTTATGACCCAGTCACTCGTCGTATTCGCATCTCTCGTGATGTCATTTTTGATGAGTCCACACCTTTCTATTCCTCTCCTCCTTCCACTGAGTCTCCTTCTCCCACAGTTCCTCTTACTTTTCTCTTTCCTCTCTCTCCTACTGAGGACTCTCC
Source organism: Dioscorea dumetorum (assembly GCA_902712375.1). NCBI lineage: Eukaryota > Viridiplantae > Streptophyta > Magnoliopsida > Dioscoreales > Dioscoreaceae > Dioscorea > Dioscorea dumetorum. Next base: position 19,479 of record CACTHL010000482.1, read on the forward strand.
CTCAGGAACTTCTCTTATTCCTTCATCTTCTCCTGAGATCCTAACGCACTCTTCACCTATTCCTTCACCTTCTTTATCTTCTGATTCTTCATTTCTTCCACCGACTCATCCCCCTATTCGGTTCACTTATCATCGTCGAGAACCTAAAGCATCTTCTTCTAGACAGGCCTGCTCCAATGCTCCTCCCACTACTGATCCCACATCTGAGGTACACACTCACTCTTATTCCTTACGTGATCGTTCTTCTCTACATCCTCCTGAACGATATGCTTCCACTAGCACTAGTGTCTCACTTGTTCATGAGCCAGGAACTTATAAGGAGGCAGTTCAGTCACCTGAGTGGCAGCATGCTATGGCAGAAGAGCTTGATGCCCTATCACGGACTCACACTTGGGATCTAGTTCCATTGCCTTCTCATGCTGTTCCCATCACCTGTCGTTGGATTTATCGGGTAAAAACCCGATCTGATGGATCTCTTGAGCGCTATAAAGCGCGTCTTGTTGCTCGTGGTTTCCAGCAGGAACATGGTCGTGATTATGAGGAGACTTTTGCTCCCGTAGCCCATATGCACACTGTTCGCACCTTGATTGCTGTTGCAGCAGCTCGCGGATGGTCCCTTCATCAGCTTGATGTGAAGAATGCTTTTCTTCACGGGGATTTAAAGGAGGAGGTCTACATGACCCCTCCTCCTCCCGGTCTTCGAGTGCCACGGGATCTCGTTTGTCGTCTTCGTCGTGCTCTTTATGGTCTCAAACAGGCTCCCGGGCTTGGTTTGAGCGATTCACCACGGTTATTGAGGCCTTTGGTTTCCTTGCCCGGTATTCATGATCCCGCAGTTTTTGTTCATACTTCCTCTCGTGGTCGTACCATTCTTCTTCTATATGTGGATGACATGATTCTTACCGGGGATGACTCTGATCACATTACATTTGTGATACAGAGACTACGTGATACATTTTTCATGACTGATTTGGGTCAGCTTCGCTACTTTCTGGGTATTGAGATCACTTCGCATACCGATGGTTATCGTCTTTCTCGGCGACGCTATACTCTTGATCTTCTCACTCGATCTGGTTTGGACCGATACTCGTACATTTGCTACACCGATGGAGCTACATTTGCAGCTCCGGGCTTCGATGGTGTTCCTTTGTCGATCCCTCGCGTTATTGACATCCTGGTTGGCGATCTGGTCTATTTGACTGTTACTCGACCCGATATTTCTCACGCAGTTCATATTCTTAGCCGGTTTGTCGCAGCCCCTACTAATACTCATTATGCTCATCTCCTCCGGGTCTTGCGCTATCTTCGGGGTACTATATCTCGTAGTTTGTTCTATCCTCATTGTCTACACTTCAGCTACGAGGCCTTTTCGGATGCTACTTGGGCCAGTTCTCCCGATGATCGAGTTTCTATTTAGTTCTTGTGTTTTTCTTGGATCTTCACTTATTGTTTGGAAGACCAAGAAACAGCGACTTGTTGCTAAGTCTAGTGCCGAGGCCGAGGTTCGCGCTTTAGCTTCTACTGTTCGGGAGATAATTCGGCTTCGTTCTATTCTTCATGATTTTGGTGTACGAGATATCTACTCCCACTCCTCGTTCATTGTGATAGCACCGGCGCTATTCAGATTGCTACGAGATCCGGTCAAGCATGAGCTGACCAAACACATCGGTGTGGATGCCCACTTCACCCGATGTCATGTACGCACTCGGTCTGTCTCCCTTCACTACCTTCCCACAGAGGGTACAGGTGGCTGACTTCTTCACCAAATCTCAGACGCGTGATCAGCATCTTTTTCTATTATCCAAACTCAAGACGTGCGATCCGCCTTGAGTTTGAGGGGGGGTGTTAGACGTATATGTATACCTTTGTATGTATATGTATACTTGTATATCTACAGTACCGTATATGGTACCATATCTGTCTATATGTACCTCTTCATTCATGACAATACACAGATTTTGGATCCTCTTCTATCAATCAGAAGCTCTAGAATCAATTATCCAAGGGTTTGATTTGCTACTTAAATGAACCATAAAACAATTAAGAGTACCACTGGTCTGATTGGAATTTAGCAGTTTCAGGAGTTGATCAATCTGCTTCTTGCTAAACGAGTTGGGTTGTTCAGTGACGGCATTCGCAGAGGACTATTGGCGTTTATTCCTTGGCTTCCATTCTACAGGTTTACCATGAAGATGCCAGCAAGTTTCCCTAGTGTGGCGTGGTTTGTTCCAATGATCACACCACACTCGGGGCTACCCTTCATTCCTTTGTAGGTTTGGACCATTCCTCTGGTTGATATAGACCTCGGCAACATTGAATGCAGAACTTTCAGTTGGGCTTGCTGAGATGGTGTTTTTGCCGAGCATTACACTCCGTCGGGTTTCTTCACAACAAACCTCAAAGAAAACCTCATTGATGGAGGGAAGAGGATTTCTTCCAATGATTCTGCCTCTTACTTCATCAAATTCCACATTAAGGCTAGCAAGAAATTTAAAAATCCTATTTGCATCAACAATTGTTTTATACAGATTGGCGTCACCAGGGCATTGCCATTCTTGATCATTAAATAGATCTAAATCTTGCCAAATTCTTTTCAAAGAATTGAAATATTTGGTAACAGAGTTATTACCTTGATGAATATTACCGAGCTTCAAAGAGAGTTTATAAATCTAAGGTTGGTTATCCAAATCAGGATACATTTTGGTGACATTATCCCAGAGTTCCTTTGTTGTAGAATAGCACATGTAGTTTGCACAAATGTCCTCCTCCATGGAATTCACGAACCATGTCATAACCATAGAATTTTCAGCATCCCATGTGAAATAGGCTGGATCTTCAAGAGCTGGCTCCTTTTTTTCTCCTGTCAGGTAGCCAATTTTTCCTCTTCCACGGATGTACAGATGTACAAATTGAGACCAGCGAAGAAAATTTTCTCCATTCAGTCGTATTGTAGTGATTTTCTTATTACATGTTGAGATGACTTCATTTACTCTACTATTTTCACTGCAAAGAGCTATTATATATTAAATTGCACCCAATCAGAATAAATCTTACATGAATTGTCATTCCATTTTCCTGAGTCAGGTTTAAATCTTTGCAAAACTGTCCAAATTTGGTTAAATTTGTGATGGGTAAACCTAAGAGTCAAAGTTTTGCCACTCAATTCCTAATTTATTGATAATCAACTATTTTATAAAGTTACTATGAATTTTTTTCACTTGTTCTGCCTATAGTAGAACCCTACATATAACAAAATAGACTAAAGGATAGAGTTTACAGTTGAAAGAGTCAAAGATGATCTTTCTACTTTATTTTTTGTTTGAGAAGTTTGTGGGTTCATCAACAACACATGACCCAAACGAAAGTTTGTTCTTCTTGACTGGTGATGACTTTACTTCAAATCATGATTCTAATCTCCTATACTTTGTTTCATGATAACATCATGTGTTACCTTGTTAGCTTTTGAAGATTATGAAAGTTATCAAATGTGAAAACAAGCTCATTATTTTGTGTGATCAAGTAAAGTTAGACTTTGTGTATTTAATGTTCAGAAGAAGAAATAACTTTTTCCATGAAATCAACAATTTTAGCCTATTGTTTTGTCTCATTACCCTTATTTCTTAGTTAGAGGTTCGCAGAACATTATCTAGGTTAATTAACATTAGGGGCTTACCCTAATTAGATGCCATGAATCCATAATCAATTATAAGCTTAAAATAAAATTGACTTACAATTCTATGTCTTTGACCAAGCATTTTAAAATAAAACGGATTCCTTTATTTACTTTTGGGAAATCATGTCTTTTTCATGACAGTCATCTCAAATTTTAATTAGGTCTTTAAATATTAACACAGTCTTCCATACAACGCTTCCCACACACAATACCTAATGTAGGAATCGTATGCTGACATTACTTTCTCTTGAGCATTCTCAGGTCCAACTGAGGTATTGGTGCAATGATATTGAAGAAGCACTTTAAATACTATTTTGATTTCATTATAAATTATTTTAAGGCAAAACTTTCTTGTAAACCTACATAATTTAAATTAAAAAACTAAATTATTTCCATGAATGATTGATTACTTGGAGAAATTTCCACAAATATTATCATAAAAAAACTAAGTCCTAACTGATCCTTTACAAGCAGGACTAGAATATTTCCATGGTTGTTGATATGCACTGAATTGTAAATTAGATTAGAATATTTGCTCTCATTTTTATGTTCCTTACAAGCAGGTTTGCCTTTGAGTAATTTCGGCATAGAAATCGAGTAAGAACCATGGCCATGAGCCGCAATCCTGGGACAATTTTTTATGTAATTTTAGTCTAGCTTTTGCTTAAAAAACTATATCATAGTACCATTAAAGAATGGCTTTGACATTTGCTTGAATGCATAACATTTGTATTGATGCAAATGTACCTCCTTCAATCATCTGCTTGCACTTCAATTTGTTTTCCTTTTTTGATATATATACATATATATATATATATATATATATTATCTAATTGCAAATTTAGGTATATTCCGAATTTATTTTATGAAATATTATTCCATATTCTTTATCAGTCTCTAATTGATGTTCTTTTTCAGGTTTAACTAGACTTAAGACTCTGAATGTTAAGTATTGTAATAGCGTGACCGATGAAGACATCGAGCCTCTTTCAGGTAGCTCTCATCAGCCTAATTTTTTTATATAATGAATTTATACACTTTTTTTTTACATGGATAAAAATGTTTCAAGAATTATTATTTAAAAAAGAAATATTTCATGAAGTATGCTCTAAAACTCCACCTTCACGCTTAAGAACATATTGCAATTACTCATTATTTTAGTGGAATGGAAACTTGTCCTTAAGAGACTATTTGGTTTGTTTCTTTATTTTTACTTATACAATATAAACAGTGTAGTTACAATCTTTTAAGATGGAATATTTTGAATTAATTATTCTGCAAATTTTGTATTATAGAATTTCCAAGGTAAGTAATACTTAATTGCATAAAATTTTAAAAACCTACACATACTTTTACAAATGTCACTTAAATGATCGGCGTAGTTGATGTTGCATGTTTTGAATGATGGTTTTAGTGAAGGTTGGCTTACATTAATTTCTATATTAAAATGGAAAGCTTATTGTCGGTAAGTAGATCAAGAGTCATGGAAGAATTCAGTCTTTTAAATTTTAAATAAAGGTTTTGTTGGATTATTAATAATGTTTTATATCCTTGGATGGCATCATTTTGACCTTGTGGTTGCCCTTGCAACGTGTTTAGTTTTGTCCATTTTATTGTAGATTTTTTTTCACTAAGCAGTTTCTCAGCGAGTACCAAAAAATTTCAGCTTCTTTCATATTTCAAGGTCCATCCATCTACTGATTGCCCTATTAGTTTTTGTTTATCTGAAATCTACTTTTGTGGTTTAACACAATGGTTAGAGTTATCACTTTATATTCCAGAACATATTGCTCACTAAAAGATTTTAGTTATAGTCTGACCTTTTTTTTTTTCTTGCATAAATGCTCATTCCCTTTTGTCCTCTTTTTTCTGTTCATATGAGCCTCTCAACTTCAAATTTTCACTTTCCGTTTAGCATTGGCATCTATACATGTATTAACTTGGTTCAGGTTTAACAAACTTAAAAGAGCTAAAGATGTCATGTACTAAAGTCACAGATTTGGGCATTGCATACTTGAAGGGTAAATATCTCAAAAATATTTCACCATATTACATTGATAAAATGAATTGGCTGTTATAACATAATTACTTTTATTCGTGATTTTTGTACTCTTTTAGGTTTGCGTGAACTTTCTCATCTAGATTTGCAAGGATGCCTTTTGACTGCTGCTTCATTGGGAACTATCTCAGGTTTTTATCTACTATGACACTTTAACTACTGAGAGCTTAACATAAGAGATAGTTGCACTTAGTTGCGAGTTTATTCTTGATGATCCAGCTTTCACTTTCACTTTCTTAACCACTTATTTTGATCCACTAAAGAATTTTATTATTCAAACTACTTTATATTTTAAATTGGTAAAGGTGCACCATATTAAATTAGGCAATTCGGGGTGCCTTTTATTAGCTTACATGTAGAAATGGCACTAATGGAGTCATAATAAAGGATCTTAAACTGAGTATGTTGCAGTAATTCTGATTTGATATAGCCCTTTTATAATCAAACAACTTGGTAGCCCTGCAGTATCACTAGAGTAACAACAAGGCGCTTGGCATGGAGAATTTAAAATGTGAGGTTCATGAGTTAATGTGGAAAATTGTTGAAATTTTCTAATTGAACTTGGGTTTTTTATTTTTGTGGAACAAAAGTAAATAAATAAATGGATCTGTTTAGATGAATATGAAAAAAAGGGCTTCAAAAGCTATTTAGATAAAAAATGAATGAAGAGACTTATTTTGAAAATTATCATATGAAGGTTATCTATGTTTGACCCTTGTCTGACACCTATCTTTCAGTTAATCATGAATAGTAAGTTCTAGTAAAAGATAAAAGGTTGGACACCTTGTGAATGCCTTTCATTGTGTCTTCTTGATTCTTGTAGGTTCTTTGTTACTTCCACTTCTTGTTGTGCTTTTAATGAGTTATAACTAAAGTTTATCAAGAGCTTAAGTATGATTTCTACCTTTCCCTCTAGGTGTTTGTGTTATTAGATGCAAACTGAGCATATTATCCCTCGTTGATAGACTCTAGTCTATTTTAACTAGCCACATTACAAAAAAACTTAAACAAACCAAGCTTTGGTACTATGTTAGATGCATACTTGACATTATTTGGGCCTGATTCAGCCTAAAAACTTAAGCTAATATGATGAGAAACTAGACATTGATATTCAAATACATATTTTCCAAATTATTCATTGTGAGACTATTAATTACTCTAACGCATCTTTTTGATACATGCTAGTCTATTTGAACTAGCCACTTTGTAAACAATCCAAGCTCTGATAACAATAATTCGTACCGCTAAGATTTGATATCAAAAGAGGTTGGTGTAAATTGTAGATTATTTGAAGCTTCTTGATCTAGTTGCCTGCATGCTTGGAGAAAGACCATAAGTGTTGAAAAATTCTTGTGGGTTCTTTTTAAAGGACTTAAAATTTATATAATTGTTCTACATAGAAATGAATGCAAACTAACTACGTTCTTCTGTAAGGATATCTGAATTGTTTACTTAGATATGAGACCATAATGAAAGACTCGGTGTGATATGTCTGGAATTGATTTTTCTTTCTCTATTAAGATCACCATAATTTGGACAATAATTTTGCTCTCATGTTTGAGTTTTTATCGAGTAGTATTTTTCAATATGCTAAGCCATTAAGGCATTGATGGATGCTGGATGTAGTAGGCCATGTGACATTCGTTTGCAATGAGATATCTTTGGTTGAAACCTAATCTATGAATGTTGGAGAATTGACTATTAGTCGGCATGTGTATATATCTTTTAAGGTGTTCTTTAGAAAAAATGAAGGAATTTTTTGCTTTGTGAACCATTGGATTTATGATTTTCTAAACCAAGTTTTGCTAACTTTTGGTAAGACGGTAAAACTTGAAAATTCCTATTGAACTATGCCAACCAAAGATTATTTTTAAGCATCAAAACTTTGGTTATGTTTCAAGATGATTATTAACATAATCAACACTTTTCCCACCTAAATGTTTTAGCCAGGAGGCATTTGCTAGAGACATCATTGTGTGTTAGTGATTGTGAAGTGTGCTAGTCTATTTTACCTAATTACTTTACAAACAAACCAAACAAGGTAAGCTATGATATTATGTTAGATGCAAACCAAACCTATCATTTGGTCCATATTTAGCTCCAAAACTTGAGCTGATAGGATGAAAAACCTAGACTTATATATTTAAATCCATATTTTCTTTATTGACGATGTGGCACTATTAGTTACTCTAACATGGAAAAAAGAGGTTGTGCAAGAGCTTGAACAAAGTTCTCATCCTATGTTCTTTGTTCTCTCATGCTTCTAATGGCATTAGTCACAAAAAAGGAGGCTCTACGTAGTGAATCATGTATTAAATGAATTATTAAAAGTTTTTAATGAGTATATGCCTAAGGAGATAGACATGTTCGTTGAGCATTTATCTCAATTATTATCTCATGTGAATTATCATTTTCTACAAATTCAGAATACTCATTTATATTATGCCTTAAGCTTTAAAATGATTTTGTGTATCCCATTCATACTCTTTCCCTCTTGAAACTTGTGAAAGGAGCTCCATGCTAGTATTTTTCGCAAAAAGATATTCTTTGCTAAGTCTAGATTGCTTTATGATTTCCTTACACAAGCTAAAAATATAGTAATTGTTTTTTAAGCTCCATTTTTGCATATAATGATAAGGTGTGAATTATTTATTCTGTTGTTAAAATGAAGAAAAGATCTAACACATAACTCTTTTGTGCTTGGATGGCTTCAATTTTCACATCTTACCTGCCCTGCCCATAGCTAGCTGTGAGTTTTATTTCTTGATGGTAATTATAAGTTCTAACATCTTGAAGCAGCTCATAAATTAATTATATATAGGAGTCACAGTTTTCTTTTATAAATTGTATCATTTAATAATCCTCGATCAATTAGAAGCATTGATCTTTTTTAATAACATGTAAAAGGCTTAAAAGGCTTGAGTACAAATTGTTTTTTATTGTCTGTTTTCTTTCGGTTGCAGTTAAATCATCAGGCAATACCTTAAATGTGCAATATTCTTAACAAAGGAGTTATTGTTGGTTTTTTGTTTGATAAAATTACAGAGTTTTTCTATCTACAGATCTTACTTCTTTATTGCAATTGAATCTCAATCGATGTGGTCTATCAGATGAGGGGTGTGAGAAGCTTTCTGGTGAGTCGGTTTAATGTTTTGATGACTTGACACCCATCATACTCATCAGGATATACAACTTATATAATAATTTTGAAAAATGCTACTTCTTCTAGTGTCCTTTGTCTAATTTGACTATATCCTAGCTCTATTTTCCCTTCTTTGTGCCTTTGTTTGCATGCCTAGTCTGCAAGTAGTGTTGGGATACGGGACAAGCTCAAGAATTGTTGTTGAGATATGAAGTCTCCTTTCTACAATATGTAGATATTTTGTCAGTTAGTCGTTAACATTGTCACAATCATGTGATAATTTACATTTAGATACTTTTGGAGTTTGTTCCTAGTTGTCAATTGGGATTTCTCAATATTTAATTGCATGCACCTGCAATATTAGAAGAGGAAGTGGGAAGTGATCGTTTAAAGAGAATGTATGGAATTTGCCGGGCTTTGGAAGCTTGACATTGTTTCAACAAATATGTATAGAGTTGGATATGGTAATTTATTGCATAGTAGGATTCGTATATTGTAATGGTACTCTTCCATGAAGGTCCTGTTTGTTTCAATTATTCTACATTTGATTTTCATAATTACTGTGTGCAATGACCATGCCTACACTATTACTATTCTGCTGTAAAAATCTGTAGCTATATACTCAAAGTTTTAGATAGATTACTGGCTTTTAAACCCATCCATTAAGTGAAGGTAAAAAAATTAATAGTTAAGCTATTGTTATTCATCTTTCTACCTAACAGTCCTACATGAGATCTCAATTTATTGTTTTGAGTCTATCTTTATTAAAAGGGCATGGATGCATGTTAAAAATTAATCAATTGAAGTTAAATGGATTATAAGGAAATGCTTCTACAATAGTTACATTTGTTCTAATTAGATATTTCAATTGAGAGTTGGCATCATTTAGTTTCAAGCATAACTTTAAATCAACATTAAGGGCGTGTTTGGTTCGCTGAAGTGGAGGTCGAAGTGACGGAAGTGGGAGTTGATGTGACACTTCCACTTCCAAGCATAACTTTAGATATGAGTGCTTTTTCACTTGTGAAGCAAAAAGGAGTAGCGTCCTTATCGAAGACCAATACATATGACTGCTAAGTAAAGGAAAAATCAGGTTGTTTTTACAGTGTCAGGTTTTGCTAAAGCTCTAAAATTGGCTGATACTCATCCTTGTAAATTACTAGAAGGAATCATGATGTCTGTTTAACGCTATAACAATAATTACCTATCACAAGTATGAGAATCTTTCTTCCCAATAAAGGTTGGTTCCTGATTATTCTAGTTGGGTTCTCGGTTTTGTCCCATATATCACCTGCACTTTACATGTTTTTCTTAGTCAACTTGGTGTATCATACATTGTCCCATTATCTTCTTCATTAAGACTGTATTTGATGGCAAGTTTTTGGTAATGATTCTAATAGCCAAAAGCCCTAACCTCTATTTGTGAATATTTCCCACTTCTCTGATTTCCCTGCGCATCATTAATGGTAATAAATAGACAAGCGTTTGTCTTTGTAAATCTAAGCGATTGCCTCTGAGAGATCCAGTGATGAACATTTAATGTTGATCATCCGAGGTGAGGAAATTCCAGGCTCAAACAGGATAAATATCTATGCTCTGGTTGGTATAGTTTTTGAGAAAAAGAAATACCATAATGCTTGGATGCGTTGTTTTGAGAAAATTTAACCACTTTTCCATGATGTTTTTGTTGGGACGTGGTAGCTCAGGACCATAGTCCCACATCGCCTGTGGGCACATATGCCTTCTAGTTGATATACCCACACTAAAACTTCCCTCTAACTGCGGTTATGGAGAAGTTAGGGTGGTGGGACCCTGTTTTAATATGGTATCAGAGCCTAGGTATCTGGGGCTATACTGTGACTCAGATCTTGGGACCCACATCCGCTATGGGCCCAGGGGGTGTTGGTACGCAGTGGCTCAGGATCATAGTCATGCCCTCTAGTTGATATACCCACACCAAACCTTCCCCCTAACTGCGGTTACGGAGAAATTAGGGTGGTAAGACCCTGTCTTAACAGGTTTTCTTAATCATATTGAGTGTATGATCATAGTCAATATTATTGACACCGTCTAGATCTAATAAGTTGTCTTTGCTAATTTTTCCTTTCAATATGAAGTGCTAATCTTTGTTACCTAAGAAGATATAATCTTTAGCAAATCATCTTGTTATTAGCCCATGACATTGCGTATTAAGTTCAACATTTGACTTCTACGAGATGTTCTTTACACCGTTAAACATCATGCGTAACTTTTCCCTAACCGCTTATCTTTGTTGTTCCTAGTTATCCAGTTTAAGGAGCATTTTATTTGTCATCCAGTCTGAATCTGGCTATTTAATATTGTAGAGCTTATTCAGTTGAAGGATCTTGATCCGGGGTACAACAAAATCACCGATGCTTCTTTGGTACATTTAAAAGGCGAGCATGTAGTTTTTAATATTTCATCGTTTCCTAGAATGTGTTGAATTCTATATCTAGCTCGGAGTTCTTATATTTTAGCTCTATTTGTAAGTTTGCATGCCCCCTGTTTTTGTTTCATTTACCTGTTTTTCATGTTCTTCATTTCTTATTCCTAGCTTCATTTTTGTGCTATGTTTGTGATGTTGATTACTTTCCTTTTTCTCTATACTTGATTATTTTCTTCTTTTGTTTTAATATTTTCTAATTTAGCTTCTCTTTCTGTTCTAATAAATTTTTAATTTTGCTAGTGATAAAGTTCGCTCAACAAATTTAATTTCAATGATGGCATCATGAATAAATTTAAAGATGGACCCAAATTTATGTCTACAAGTTTTCACCTCTAGGCCTAACAAGATAAGCTTACTGGTAGCCTTTTCTGTACGGCTAATGTGATTTTCAGTTGTCAACTTTGTTAATTGCAGGCTTAATTAACCTGGAGAGCTTGAACTTGGATTCTTGTAAAATTAGTTGCAGAGGTCTGTTGAACATCAAAGGTAAGTGCAACAATTCTGCATTTAGGTTAGCAATATGTTTGGTGTCTCACTCCATTTTGTGCATTAGCTCAAGCACAATATCCGTCACTGAACTTGTAGCAATTCTCATAATCATCCTGACAATCTGCAAGTCCGTCTTTGCATGCTTCCATCTGTTGTTGCAGGACTGGCATCATTGAGAAATTTGGAATTGTCAGAAACGACAGTGAAAGGCGAAGGACTTGGTCATCTTTCTGGTTTGCTCTTTCATTAAATCACACATACAAAAATACATAATTCACGCGTCGTTCTTTGAGATTGACTTATATTTAGTGAACAATTGTGTGGTACTTCAGTTTGTAGAGTGTGCTATTCTTTGTGTTAGTTTTGTACGATTGCCATTCTCACTAGTATTTCATTGCTTTGATGATTATGTGATTATCCTGTCCCTTCTATGAATATGAATCCAAGTTGATCACAATCTCTGGTCTATAACAATCATTTAAAGAACTCTTGAAGTTAGAAAAAATTTTGTGGTCTCTTGTACGGACAGATTTTTCTTTCTTTTTCGTTTTTAAAGATGTTTTCTTCTGTGGGAAGAATGCACTGAAGATACAGGAGTCTAGAATCCATTATACCAAATACTAAACATTTTGCAGGCCCTTAGCAATAGGAGGGATTGGTGAAGGTTTGTTTTGATGATTCCCAAATAAATGACAGCTAATTTATATTCTAGTAAATCTTGAACTCGGTGCATTCATATTGGAATAGACAATGATTATTTTCCTGTTTTTATCATTATTTAAGCCTACAAGGTGCAATAATAGTAATGTAAGAGATACCAGTGTCAATATATTTTTTATTTAGGCTATGAAGCTGTTTTAATATCCTTGTACACATGTAAAAAAAATATTTCTAGAACTTCTGTTTGGTTATGCTTTCTTAGAGTTATATCATCAACAAATGCGAATTGTGACGTATATTTTGCTTAATTATACTCATTGTTTGTGGTAATATTGAATTGTTTAATATTATTACTCCATGCAGCCATTTGTGAAAATTAAACTCCCAGTATTATATTGTGAGCCTTAAGTTCTGTTGCCTGCTTTAATAATACTTTGTGTTAGCTGCTTAAGCCATCAATCCAGTAGACATTATTCTCTTCTATTTTTTTTAACAATAAATGATGTATCTGCTCAATAGCATTGAGTAAATGACATTTTGACTAGTAGACATCATCACATGGGGAAATTAGGCTCAGTAGATGATGACAACATTGCACGCTAACCACCATTTTGTGTTGTCCATACACTTCAACATGTTGTTAAATACAGTGGAAAATCTCCAGTAAATAAAAACAAACCCATTGCTTGAAAGGAGTTTGGTTGTTGGTTAATTTTGCCTTTCCTTTCTTAAAAACCTGAAGACAGATCTCTGATTTCTTGTTGTTGACAATTTTCCTTTCAGTCAATGATGCAGCTTTAGAATATGCTGTTCATTTGCCTCCACAAATTGTCAAATTCAATGTAATTGAGTATAGCACTTGTATGATTAGCCTGATTGATTTGTTTTGTGCAGAATGTGCTGGATATATTCATTGTTAACTTATCAAAATACATGGCATTTATTATCATATTATGTGATTAAGCACTTCTTCATTCTGAGCCATATGCTTTGCTTATTAGTACTGGTGATTATCTTTATTGTTCTCTAGAATCATTTTTGAAAGATACACATGGACTGGGCTTATAGACATTACATATATCTAATTTGACCTCCCTCAGTCATGCTTTTTCAATTCAGGTTTACTCAATTTGAAGAATCTCGATCTGTCTTTCACTTTAGTCGATAATCAAAGTTTAGCAGCATTATCTACATTGACGTCCCTTGAGTCACTTCATCTGGACTATCTTAAGATTTCAGCTAGAGGCCTGCCTTTTCTATCAAGTAAGCATATTTACCAATTTTACCATGCTTGATTTATGTTAACATGTAATTGTCTGTTCTGATCATTTGGTCAGGATAAACTATCTTCTCTTCTACTGTGTTTCTTCCAAGCTTAATGCTCAAATTTATGATCATACTGGTAAATGTCAAGTTTTTCATGCTGATGGCGTATTCAATATGCTTATTTTGTGGCAGACATCATATACGCGTTCAACTTACTTTGTTCAAACTTTTACTTGTATTGATCTTATGGCAGACATTTTTTTTTTTCAAAATTTGATACCATGCTTAATAGAAATCCTATTGGAGTGTCCTTTTATTCTTGCTTTCTTTTACATCTGTTGGTTTGTAAAGAGAGAACAAGAACTAGTTTTACACCTTTAGGGATTACAGGTGGAGTAGCTTCCAAATATGAAAGAGAAAAGTTATAAATGAAGGGTATTTATTTATGTCATTATTTCTTTATCAACATATCATTGTGAAAATCAAGGTTTTCTATTTTAATTTATGAATGAACTAAAGCACAAAATTGTAAAAGGAAAACCCAATATGCACACACTCAGATGGGTGATCAAACAATATTTCTGTTTCTTGTTTGATTTTTCTTTCTTTCAACATTCCTGCAGGTCTCATTGGATTGACTCATCTGGATTTTTCTGGTTGCCCAGTTTGGAAGTTTGCATTGGACAATGTACAATGTACATAAAAATTTTTTTTTTTTTTTTTACTCTATACTATTTTACTAATTCAGTTTCAGACACTACCTGTCCATCTGTTCATACACTTTAGAGTTGTATTGGTTTTGATGTAATATGATTGTGTTAATTTTCGTAATCTGTATGTAAATCCTAAAAGTAAAGAGTCAAAAAATTTAACAATATGACATGTTCAATATTGCACAAGAAGTACTTCATTCTCAGTTTAAGTGTCCCATATCTGTGAAATTTCTAGGCCATAACCGCCTGACTTTTCATCAGGAATTTGGTAATCCATGAATTTCTGGTTTTAGCAATACAATTCTCTTGCTGGATATGATTCTAAGTGGTGTTCGGTCATAGCAGGAAAAAGAGTTTGGAATTTGAAGTAGCAGTTAACACTAATGAGTGTAATTAGTCTTGTTGTTTAAGAACAATTATTCTAGTTTTACCCTAATTCCAGTTTATATTTTTGGTTGTCTATTCTAGAATAAGTCAGGATAACCTGGTTTATTAGTGTTTACTGATACATAGACCCTTACCAAAGTTTGTCTTTTAAGTATTTATAATTGATGCACTTGAGTTTTGACTTTTATGCTACATTTGCAGAAGTTACATATTTGTTAAGGGTTCATTAACTCGATAAACCATTTTAATACATACCTTAATAAGTTACAGAATCAGGTTGTGTGAGTAAAGTTTAGTCACTGGTCTATACTTTCATGCAGGCACAGTTTGTGTATTAAAAATCAGCTCATATTATATAATTATATCAGATTCCTTTAATGTCGTTCTCAGGCAATGCCCCAAAAAACATTCTGTTGCGGCTTTTCTTATCTGAGACATTGTGAAATTCTCTGTGAACACTTCTTGAGGAATCAATGTGGTATTCTGAATTTTATTGCTTCTTAGCCATTACTCATGTGTTTTTTTTATGCTTAAAAATGACGAACAGGCTTCAAGAATCTGCAGTCCCTTGAGATATGCGACGGGATTCTTATTGATAACAACATGGACGGCATCAAAGGCCTTACCTCACTTAAACAGTTAAATCTGTCTAATAACTGTGCGCTCTCAGATTGGACATTAGAAAGTATTTCTGGTATTTCAATAAAGATCCAGAGCATAAACTATTCTTCAATTTTGGTTTACTGATGCTTATCAGGCCCCCTGATCTTGTACTTCGCCACCTCTGCAGGATTGACTGCCTTGTGTTTGCTGAACGTTTCATTTTCTTTTGTAACTAATGCTGGTCTGCGTCATCTTACACCATTGAGGAATTTGAGATCACTTTATCTGAATTCCACCAGAGTGACTGCGTTTGAGCTAAGGAGGTTTCAAGCTCATGTTCTTCCTAATCTGATAATTTTTCAACCATGCTAATGTGATGTTCTGAGCAAGAAGCAAAACCTGAAAAAACTGCAGATATGGATGCAATATTGCTAATGATATTTGCAAGTAGTATCACTAAGGCTTGAGATTTGCGTTTGTTTGTCTGAAGAGTCTCAGTTTTGTGACACCTTGTTTGTTGTATGCGAACCAATTGAAAAAGAATGAGTGTCGATATATGTTCCTTTGTACATGTAAATGCGAGTAATTTTGTCGATATTCTTTCCACTGGTCATGTTACATCCCAGTAAGATCTCAAGAGTTCGTGGTGTAATTGTTTGAAAAACAAATATTCAGAAACTTGTTGATACCGTATGATCCTGCAAATACAGTGTCAAGTGAAATAATGTTGTGACTAAGTAAACAGTTTCATACATTTTCTCTGCCATAGGAGAAGTTATTGTTTATTACTGTAATTATTTATTACTGTGATATCTTGTTTATTCATTCTTTTTTTTTTTTTGCAAAAACTCTTCTGATTAAGAGTTTCGACAATAAGGTAAATTCATTTTTGTTACTGTGATATCACGTTATGTTGCCTTTACATGGAAGTTTTTTTTTTCTTATTTTATATAGTAGGTCTTAAATAGGCTCCCTTTTTGTGTTCTAAAATAAAATTGAAATTTGAAGGTTCGAGGAATATGGAAACAAACAAAAAAAGGTTTAGCAAAAGCCCAAAAACTAAACAATGACGAGACGACCTTTACGAGTTGAACCTCCTGTGAAAAATTTAACATCTACACCAATGAAATCAAACTGCAATTTCTGGCTAAATTCAGAATTATGTATCTACAATAAATAATGACATGAAAAATTGACCATTCACAAGCAACATCATTGCGATGATAGTAAGTTTTGATTTAACTTATTCAAATCAGATTATAATGAAATAAGAATTAGAATCAAATACATCGCCAAACCATAGGTTCCACATTAAATATACACAAAAATTTATAGTGAAATGTAACTAGGCTCTTTTCGTATCTTCATTGGTGGAGTGGCATATAACCGATAGAACAATCAAAAGAGCAGACACTAGTGCCGAAATGAAAGTGATGCTCGATACAAGAGTTGCGTGTTCCTTGTTACCACATGGTACCAACCAAAAAGTGTTGTTTTTATGAGTATCATCACTCCAACCGGTAAGTATCCATGAACAGAAATCAAGCTGTATGACTTGAGGTTTGCATCGCATGAGCAAATCTGGTTGACTGAATTCAATCTTGGAGTAACTGGCAACATCAAGGGGCTGCAGAAATATGCGATATTGGCTTCACCATATTAATTAACTGTATTCTTGCAAGGTAATTTCATTAATTACAGAACCACAGACAATATTGCATACACTGCGGATTTTACAGACAAGGAAATAAACCAAATATATCAAAGCCAAGTTCTACATCTTCCATAGGTTCAGAATGTTGAAGCAAACCAAATGCATTATGTTGAATCAATTCAACCCAAAAAATTTAAATGGATGGGATCATTTCTGTAAAACTGATAGGATGAGAAACTCAAACTTAAATGCACATGTGCACTAACGAAAATGACAGTGGACTACTAGTTACACTAATTGACCCTTAATATATGCTTGCAAAATAAACCAATTAACCACAATATGATATCATGTTAGACGCAAACTAAACATATTTAGGCTTGACTCAACCCAAAAGCTTAAACTAATCGGATAAAATACTCCAAGACTTGTATATTCATATGTATTTATGAACTTAACCAATGTAGGACTCTTGGCTACTCTAATATGAAAGAATGATCAGTGGATGTTTAACTCCCTCAATACAATTCTAAGATGAGAATTTTTGCATCAAAAATCAAACCACACTAGTCATGAGTAGGTTCTTATAATGAGTCCAAGTAATTAAGCCACTATCAATACATGTCTATTGAAAGAAATCAAATAAACAATTCCAGAGGAGCAAAGCTGATGAACCCAAAGATTAACAAGAGAATGTACAATGATAGCAAATAACTGCCATCTATCAGGCATCATTAAATAACTACTTCAGTGCCGGATTTTAAAGAGTGTTTTCTGCCCACTAATGAATCCACCAATACAAGAAAGATTTCACATCTTTACTAGTCTGTTTCAAGCAGTTTTGCGATAAATGAACACAAATGCAAAAGGCACGGGGAAAGACATGCACAAACAAATTAAGGAATTATAATAAGAATGATCTTGGGAATCCTCTTTATTCTAGACTAGGAAGCAAACAAAACAAGGCCTTCAAGGTTGTCTTTTTCTATAACCCAAATCCCATGTATAGTAAAGATGTATCACATAAAGAGGAGCAAATTGATAGTCCCGTAACTGAAAAAGAAAGTAGTGATGCTACTTGTAGTACTGCAACCCAAAAAAAAAACAAAAAAAACAGCGATGCTATTGGAAAATACTCTTGCCATTGAGCGCATAAACTCAATCAATATCCAATGGAACAATTGACAGCTCAACCATAAAGAAGTGCTGTTTCTTAAGCAGTTAATAAAAAAAACTGAAATTTTCCTTGCGAAATAGTGCATTTTAAAACTAAAATAGGTTTGCAGAAACTAGAAATCTTAATTGGGCTTGCAGTCACCAGTCTACTTGTAAGTATTGCACAGAAAATAAAAAAAAAGGAGCCATTGGCTTCATAGGAGAACTGTTAATAGGAGACCACGGTAAGACTAGACGTATTTTATACTCAGATATTTATTTATTTATTTATTTATTATGATTAACCATGTGGTTCTACTGTCAATTATAAGTTGTTGCTATTTTAAAGTTTAGGAAAAAGAACAACTTCTCTTTCACTCACCGGATACCTAGCATGTAATGGTAGTTCCACAGTGATCTCACTTTGTCTTGATAGAACATTATGCGTAGTGTTCATATGGACCTCAACAACAGACTTATTCGAAAGTGCGGAGGGAAGTTCCAAATTGGTGTCTCCAAACACAGCAACATCAAGAAAAACTGCGAATTTCAAGATTGATTGCATTCTATGAGAGAACAAAAGCTACGCAACTGCAAAAATATTTCAAAAGGAAAGCTTTTTACCTTGATGCTCAACAAGATGCTGAAGCTCAAATGGGTCGGCAAAGACCCCAATCGGGAGTCGTTCAATAACAACTACTTCACAGTAATGATTGTTCAACAATGACATATCGTCTGCCATGATATTTAACTTGAAATTGATGACAAGACGTCTATGAGAACCTTCACCAATCAGGGACCGGTTCAGCTCCGAGAATTCAAACACATCATTCAAACTATAAACTAAACTTCTAGATAGCTCATCTGAACCAACCTCTTGAGCTAAAATATGAAAATCCAATTCAAGTATTTGCCCATGTTTGTCATAGAAATAGCCAGTGAGAAACTTTTGGGAGCATGGCAAGTCAATAGCAATGTTTGGATGACTATGTTTAACATCATTCTGTAGACCAAAACTATCCACCTGATGAAACCAATAAAGAAAAGTTTTTCAGAAAAAGGATATATATAATTAATCAAACTGAAATTTCTACAGCTACAAGCTACTATAAGAAAATAGAAACCTTTTTTGGTCAAAAATGGACTGTTTGGATTGATATTATCAAAGGATAATTCCATTCCAGCCGGAATACACTAGTTTGACAGAATATATCCTTATGGCTAAAAGAGAAAATGTTGTTGCAGCTAATTTAAACTGAATTATGGTGTAACTAATTAAACCAGTGCCATCCACACCAGTTGAAACATAGAAAGAGGCTACACAGCTGCCATATATCCCGCCTACTTAATAAATTTCTGCAAAATCTCTTTCCTTCTGTCTAGTGCAACACCATTTTATATAAATGTCAACAGCTCTTTTGCTTGTTGACAAGTTTTGGCCATAATTCAGGGGAAATCAGATGCATCTACTTCTATTTGCTTATTATGGATGCCATGCTTGGTCACATTCAGGAAAATATCTAGAGGATTCACGCTGTATTTCAGGATGTTTTCATCCAAAACACGAAGCCACATAAGTCATTTCTGGGGCAACTAATCTAAAACTTCAGAATATGCCTATCTTCACATAATAAAAAGCAAAAACCAAGCAGGCCATCCATTCTATGAATTTCAAAATTACGTATGACTTATAACGTATAACATGTAATAAAACTAACCTTGAGAAAAATAATAACCCATAAGAGAAACAAGAACACCTGAAAGACAAATGTAATTTAGGATGAATATTGGCAAATATCTCATGAATCATGATTTAAAAAGAATGTATCTTTAAAAAGATAAGATAAATAAAATAATTAAAGCACACTCTACATAGAAAATGAAACTCTTTTCAAAAAAAAAAAAAAAACATAGAAAATGAAACAGATAAGAATGCTTGCCTAATATATTTGCCAAGACATGACAAAAGAATTCGATCTTCTGTAAAAAAAAATTAATTCTGCTCTGTGAGTGATAAAGAAAATTTACTGTAAAAATAAAAACAGTTCTTCTCACAGGCTAATGAAATTTGAAGTAGGCATCAATCATCCATTATAAAAATATGGATGAACACCGAATTCCCACTTTAATCGGAAAAACAGTTTCTTTATCAGCTTGTGCTCGACTTTTAAACACCAATAGAAAATAAGGCCCGGTCGATGAACATATAGGTCACAAGAAGATGTATAAGTTATACCCTATTCAGAAGCACTTTTCATCATTTTCATGTCAAAGAAAATGATCTCAGAACCAAAACCTGACCCTAAACGGAGTAAAAACAAAGAAAAAGAGAGGAAAGAAGGCATAGGTGATACCTTGGAAAAGGTATTTGCAGATCTTATGGATGTTTTTCTTAGAAATGATCTACAAAACGTATACAAACATCGCCATTAGAGAGAGGGACGTCAAGAAAAGCAATGAGAACCCTAACCCTAGTTTGCTCACCATGGTGCGCAGCGGGAGAGAGGAAGAAGACCCTGCCAAGTGGAATAAAAACCCTAGCTTTGATCTATTATAGGTCTACTCCCTCCACTTGTGTAATAGTGTAGCATTTGGCCACCTCCAATAGAGAAAATAGATGGAAAAAAAAAAGTTTACAAAAAAAATGTTTTCATACAAAAAATATTTTCCTTAGAAAATCAAAAATAATCATTTGATTGGCATTATTTTTTAATTAGAAAATCAAAATTTTTCTTTAAAATAAAAAAATTAGCCCTCTCATGTTATTTTTCCACATAACCCCTTACATTTTCTATAGAAAACTTTTCCATGATGGAAGTAGGAAAGTTTTCCCTTGTTTTGATGGAAAATAGGGTCATGTGACAAAAGATGAAAAATTTTCCTAACAAACAGTCTATTTAGCTGGAAAATGACCCGTGAAAAATTTTTTCAGAGAAAAAAGTGCAATCAAACACAACCTTAATTATTATTAATTAATTAGGTGTTCCAATTAAACAAAATGATGGTGGGATCTAAATGGGCTTTTCCTTAAAAAGGAAGGCCCAATAACAAATGGGCTTCTCATCGAGTGGAGCCCCAATGACTCTTTCATAACTGCAAGCATCTCTTTGGAAGCTAAAAAGTATTTTTTTTTTTTAAACTTTTTTGGTTTTTATTAGACGCTTGTGGTGCTAAAATTCATCATCAATTGTTTTAACTCTTCATTAAAAAAAAAAAAATATCTAAAAGTTCATTTTAGACTTTGAACCAAACATATCTATTTATTTAGACTACTCTTAATATTAATGTAAACTCTTAATAATGTGTTGAATGTCTTCTATACCAAGTACCATGTAAATTTAAGGGATAAAATATATTTATTTATTTTGGGAGAGGGTAGGTTTATTTAATCTTTAAAAATAAAGTTGAGACAATAAGATACGGCATTCCAATTAGAAAATAAGAAAAATAATGTCAATTTTAACCATGCTTACTTACCGACTGGTTTAATTACTTACACCATAATAGAAATCATGCATTGCACCTTCACTGCCAAAAAATGTGAATTGTGACGTATATTTTGTTTAATTATGCTCATTTTTTGTAGTAATCTTCATGCAGCCATTTGTGAAAATTAAACTCCCAGGATTATATTGTGAGCCTTAAGTTCTCGTTGCTCGCCTTAATAATACTTTGTGTTAGCCGCTTAAGCCGTCAATCCAAAGTAGGTGTACATGCTCCTAGTTTCATTATTGTCTTCTATTTTTTTAAGGTTAAATACCCTAAATGGTCCCTCTACTTTTCTCTCTCTTCCCTTTTGGTCCCTCTACTCTAATTTGATCCTAATGGTCCCTCTACTTTCTATTTCAGGCCGATTTGACCCAAGCCCGTAACGACGTTTGCTTTTCCGTTTCAGACCGCTGACGTGGCCGTCGTCTGGATAGTTTATTATTAAAGAATGCCAGCTCGACGCCAGCGTGGCATGTTGTTTAAAGTAATCGGATCCGGATCTGGTCATTACATCCGGATCCAACAATCCAAAGAAGCCATCCTCCCTCCACTGCCGTTGCCGAGCCTGATCGGATAGCAGCAGCTCCTACCCAGCCGTTGCCGAGCCCGATCCCGACACCGACCCCGACGGCAGGCATCATCCCTTGCCCTTGTCTGACTGGAAAGCAACTCACTGAAAACATCAAGCTCTTAGCACAATCATGTCAATCAGAGAAATCAACAAGAAATTCGTTCGTTTTTAGCAAATCTTCACTGAAAAATCACTGCTGCTTTGTTATCCTTGAGAAAGAGTTCTTACTTCAATCATCTTTTTTTTTTTTTGAAATCAACATGAAATTTGTTAGAGAATCTTGGAATGCAAAAATTTGCATATACCCGTTCGAATCTCAAAAAACCATTATAACCTTTCAATCTTTCAATCTTTTGGGTTTTTTTTTTTTACAAGATGTGAATAAATTACAGGTTTAAAAACCATTACAACCTTTCAATCTTTGACATGGATGAGAGTAAAGTAACAACTTCTGTAAAACAAAGGAGCAGCAATTTTCATAAAAAAAAAAATAAAGAATAACATCACTAGTGTTGGTCTGAATATATTTTCTTCTAAGTAAATCTCCACTATTAGTGTGACAGTGAAGTACCTTATAACAAACCAAAACAAATTGCAGAGTGAAATCTGGTAATTTGGCAGTAATTTGTGTGCATGTTTCTGCTAATTTGGATTTTGTACCTTACAACAACAAATTCCAGCAAGTAATTGGAAAGTAGGCTTAAAAAAATGAAATATAGCTTGGCAGTGCAGTACTGACAGAAAAACACTTTTCATATCCATTAAGTAGTTGATTTCTATACATTTCAAAATGAGTTGCTCCTTTACAGTTAAACAAAGTAAAACAAAACATTGACAACAAAAAGAGCACTAGTTTATCTCCATGTTTGTGTCACATGCTATTGAAATTATAACAGTGAAAAACATTTCAAAACATCATCTTGCCAGATCACTTGGCTTTCCCTTCAATTGTCAGGATTGGCACCAACAAACTCATCTGTTCTGCTTTGCTTCGTGTTGGTAAATCCCAAGCAATTCATTGGCTCAAGCAGAGGCCGTCATATTTGGTTCTTGATCCTCGACCCGAATATGCCTTCGGTTATATGATGCACCAACACTCCTTCTCCTTGTTTCCCCGCCAAATGCAACCATGAAAGAGTCTTTTACTTTACTAACGAATAAAAAGAATGCAACACCGACATTTATGTCAATATGAAGACATAATTTACCAATAACTCTTTCGTTGTAATGAACAAGGTGTTCTGTTGCACTTCCCTACCAACAATAAGCTCTCCAGTGTGAGCACCCTGCAACCAATACCATCAGAAAATTTATTCGGTGTGGCCAAGCAATTTCTGTACCATAGTAATGCTTATGTGACTAAGCAATGTTGTCAATAGTTACCCTTAAAATCTTTGTTGACCTAATTGACCTATCAGTAGCTCTTGATCCAGTTTTTCTAACTCCTACTGAGCTAGTGGCATTCCCCATTGAAATATTTTCTAGTACAGGACTGTCAGCTGATGCCTAAATAAATGTAGCCATTACCACAAGCAGAAACTTTAAATTGTAAGCCTACCACAAATTAATTCATCAAATTACTTCATGCAGAGACAAAAATGAACATTGAACTCACCCTAGACTCATCCATTGGAGGAGCTGATGCAGCAGAAGGTTGTGCTTTTGTCTTCCTGCGTTTGTTGGCTGCAGGTTCCACTGGTGGATTGGCAGATGTGGCCTGCACAACATAAATTGGTCATCCACTGAGTCATATCTGAATTGGCAGGGCCCACAGACTTAATTTTGGACTTTAGCTTCCAAGTGTTGTCCACATTTTGATTGCCAAAAAAAATACTAACAATAAGAGACATAAGAACAAACATTATTCTATCATTTATAATTGCATAGAGTAAGTTAATGTAATTCACTCACACTCTTCAGCTTTTTTGGACATCGAGCTCGTTGTGGCCTTCAACCCGGCAGATTTTGCACCTCATCACCCCCGCCATGCCTTGAAACCGTTGTTTGAGAATTGGGTTTCACTTCTAGTGGCTCCCTTCTCATTTTCTTCACAGGTCTCCCATGCATCCTCCTACCCAAAGGCATCTCCAAAGGCCCAGCTTCACTTATTGGCCAAAATTCCCTTCCCCTAATTGGATTAACAGGGAATTGATAGGCCTTTAGGTAAGTGTCCTTTCGAACCACTCGGCCACATAATTTAATGGATCTTTCCCTTCAAATGAAATTGCAACTAATGCGTCCGGGCAGGGGATGCCACTTTTGTTCCATTTTCCACATGAACAACTATGGTTTCCTAGCATGACTACATAGCCCCTCCCTAGCATGTACCACCAAATTATCCCGTAAGACTTCGTGGCTAAGACCCCCATTCCACTCCACCTACCATTTCCCACTTTTTTTTCTCCCTCTCAATCTTCTCAACTATGTTAGGCCCATAATCACATCTCCATTTCTGCACATACCCTCTCTTGACAACTACTCTACTCATGACATACCTTCTAATGTCCTCTAGCAAGGAGATCGATGGCTTGTTCCTAGCCTCACCATCACCCCATTGAAAGTCTCACACATATTATTATCAATTACCTCACACCGAACTACATCATTAAAATATGCTTGGCACCAACCTTCAATTGGCCAATTCAAGAAAGAAATCTTCAAGAAGCACCCTCTCCTCCATTGAGCATCTTCATACACCGCAAATGGTGATGCATCTCTGGGATACTTGTGGACTCGCCAATCTTCCAAAAAATCAGCCGCAACTCCTTTCCCCGGATGCTTCTTCCCCCATCTTGCATATATGTGTCTTGCACACATTCTGTGTTCAACTAGAGGCAGGAGATCCTTCACAGCATGAATAAGACCCTGCAAGGAAATCAATGGAACATTAGGGCATTGTTTAAATCAAGTGGAGAAAAAAAATTCAGTAGCCACCAAACTACTTACAAACCTTTTGCATGTCACTAATTATTGACCAGCCCAAACCATCTCCAATGCTAAGATCTTCTTGTAATTGTTGTAGAAACCAAGTCCAACTCTCAGTTGTCTCCTTCTCCACAATTGCCCAAGCCACAGGGTACATCTGGTTGTTACCATCCCTCCCCACAGCTACCAATAGCTGGCCCTTCAGTAGCCCTTTCCAGGAACATCCATCAAGACCAACTATCCTCCTACACCCACCTATGAAACCTTCCCTGATGGGTGTCAAGCATATGTAGAGCTTCTGGAAAACAGGGATGTCACCTGTGTTAATTCTCTCAGACACTATATTGACAGTACTTCCAGGGTTGCTGTGTTTTAACTCCAAGGCATAATTGTGTAAGCTTTTGAAATCCTCTAGAAACTGCATCTCAATCTTTTTTTAGAACCAATGCCTTTGCATTTCTGCATACCTTGTTAGTGATGAAGACACCCATTTCCTTTCTCACCAATGCTTTTATATGTCTGGGTCTGATTGAAGGCACCCCACTTATCACCTCTCCAAACCTCTTAGCAACTGCATGTGCTGTCACCCTCTTATTTTTAGTAGTCCCCAATATGCAGGTGTGGTCCTTCACATAATTCGTGCTACAGTATTTTGTGCTACAGTGATTTTTCCCCCGAAAATTTGCCAGCCTGTAATTTGCACGGGAACAGCACGGGCGTGCTTAGGCCGTGCTGAGGTTTTCACGACCATGCTCAGCGAACTCAGGCTGTGCTGATTTGTCGCTAAATTCTCCTGCAATTTGCACGGGGAACAGCACGGGCGTGCTCAAGCCGTGCTGAGCTTGATGAGGTTTCTTCTAAGTCCTTTAGCTTCTAAAATTGTTCCAAAACACTTCTTCTTGCTTCATGACTTTTATATTTGCATGACAAACAACGAATACCTCAAATAGCACTGTACTTGGAGAATTACAACCAAAATATTCAATAATGATGAGGGTAAAGCATGCAATACATATATATGAAATGCGCTCATCAACTTCAGACAAAGCTAGGACAAAGCCACACATCTTTGTTTTGTGAAAAAGAAATAAAGGCAGTGTGAAATAAATGGCAGTTAAGTTAACTAAATGTGAGAGGATCCTAATTAGTAGTTGTCATTTAATAGTCTAGTTCGATAATGATTGTAAGGTAAGTTTGACAAGTTTACCAATTACAGCCAATTAAGCACTAACAAAATTAAAAATGCAATCAAATCAATGCTAGTTTGGTGTGGCTAGCATTACATTTAGTTGCCATCTTTTTTTAACCTTGAACAACATCCATGCAGTTAGAAATGGTAGTGGAACTCATGTTGTTTCTTCTTATTTATTTTGTTCTGAAATCACAATGTCAAGACCACTCAAGGTTCAAGTCCAGAATTAGGCCTATGAAGCATATAAATTGAGATATAACTAGCACAGAGCCAAACATGTTTGTGTTGTGAAAAAGAAATAAAGGAAATGAGAAAACTAAAACTCCTTTTCATCATCTAAAGATACAATCGACCATAACGAATGTTGTTTGATTTCTCAAACAATGACATAAATCTAGCATACTCTCTGTGGGGTTAGAAAGCCAGTAATGTTGTCTACAACACACTCAAAATCAAACATAAAGAATGGCAATCACAATGGGGTTGAATTAGGGCCGGAATCGATTACCTTCGTGAGGGGATATTACACTGTCAGGTTTGCAGAGCTCTCTACGGCTGACGAAGCGTCGTCCGGCTAGGGTTCCAAGATGGAGGCAACGGCTGGGTAGGAGCTGCTGCTTTCCGGTCAGGCTCGGCAACGACAGTGGAGGGAGGATGGCTTCTTTGGATTGTCGGATCCGGATGTAATGATCGGATCCGGATCCGATTACTTTAAAAAACATGCCACGCTGGCGTCGAGCTGGCATTCTTTAATAATAAACTATCCAGACGACGCCCACGTCAGCGGTCTGAAACGGAAAAGCAAACGTCGTTACGGGCTTGGGTCAAATCGGCCTGAAATAGAAAGTAGAGGGACCATTAGGATCAAATTAGAGTAGAGGGGCCAAAAGGGAAGAGAGAGAAAAGTAGAGGGACCATTTGGGGTATTTAACCTTTTTTTAACAATAAATGATGTATCTGCTCAATAGGGTTGAGTAAAAGATATTTTGACTAGTAGACATCATCACATGGGGAAATTAGGGTCGTAGATGATGACAACATTGCACGCTAATCACCATTTTGTATTATTCATGCACTTCAACATGTTGTTAAATACAAGTGGAAAATCTCCAAGAACTAAAAACAAACCCATTGCTTGAAAGGAGTTTGGTTGTTGGTTAATTTTGCCTTTCCTTTCTTAAAAACCCGAAGACATGTCTCGATTTGTTGTTGTTGACAATTTTCCTTTCACCAATGATGCAGCTTTAGAATAATACTCGCTGGTATTCGCAAACATTTTAACTCTATTACACAAGTTTCGGACTTAAGCGGCAATCTTTTTTAAGACCCGTAAGGTATTAATCAAGCTTTTGTTAATTACTTTTCCAATTTGTGGCATGCATGATCAGCATGAGAGCAACCCCGATTTGATTGTGAATGCTTTACCGGATGATTTATATCGATTATCTTATTTGGATGGGATTTCTCTTATTCGCAGCCCTCTAGGGAAGAGATTTATCTTACCCTTCTTGAGCTTCCTTTAGGCAAAAGCCTCGGACCGATGGTTTTAATGTTGAGTTTTTCCCGGTTTTTTGGTTTGAAATTGGAGACTATCTTGTTTCTGTCATTCAATATTTCTTTGCAAATTCTCGTTTTGCCCGATGCGTGGGCTAAAACCTACATTGCTCTTATTCCCAAGATTGATAATCCTAAACTTGTTTCTGACTTTAGGCCCATCTCTTTATGTAATATTTCTTACAAAATAATTTCTAAAATTCTAACTAATCGCCTTAAAATGGTGCTTCCTCGCCTTGTTGGAAAAGTGCAAGCTGGTTTTGTTTCTGGTTGTGGTCCCTTCGATAACATTATAGCAATTCAAGAAGCTGCTCACACCTTAGAGAATGATATTAATGGCCCCTCTAGAATGCTTGTTAAGATTGACATCGAGAAAACTTATGATTCATTGAATTGGAGTGCAATTCTTGCCACCTTATCCAAAATGAACTTTCCTAATACCTGGATCGGTTGGATCGGATCTTGCATTACATCTAGCACTTTCTCCATTCTCATTAATGGGCAACATTCGTCTTGGTTTAAAACTACTAGAGGTGTTCGTTAAGGTGATCCCATTTCCTCCTACCTCTTAATCTTAGTCTCTCAAGTTCTTACTCTGCTTAACTTTGGTTTGCACCATAATATGATTCCTAGTTTTGACACTCGCTTGTATAACAATTTTAATCATTTGATGTATGTGGACGATCTTATACTCATCTCTTATGCTTTGCGCTGAGCGGTTAGAAATATTAAACTCGTTTAAGCATTTATTGCACTTTAACCGGTCATTTGCCTAATATTTCTAAGTCTCGCTCTCTATTTTCCATCTTGGTTTAACAAAAGAGTGTCCAAAAGCATTTCTTCCATTCTTAATTTCATAATTGCTTCCTTTCCTTTTACATATCTGGGGGTTTTGATTACCCCAA
Source organism: Dioscorea dumetorum (assembly GCA_902712375.1). Lineage (NCBI taxonomy): Eukaryota > Viridiplantae > Streptophyta > Magnoliopsida > Dioscoreales > Dioscoreaceae > Dioscorea > Dioscorea dumetorum. The sequence goes on from CACTHL010000482.1 coordinate 48,383, forward strand.
GGAAGCTTGTGATGGCTGTTTTCAACCCCATGATTGATAAGGTTAGGGCTATGTGTTTGTCTTGGTCCAAATCCCAACTATCCTAGGCTACTAAATTTGTCCTTATTAACACATCCCTGCTGTCTCAAGTGGTTTATTATCTCTTTGTGTATCCTATCGCAGACCCGGCTCCGCATGAAATTACCAAAGTTAGTTAGGAATTTCTTTTGGAACAAGGGGGGCAATGGAAAGGGCATTCATTATGTTGCTTGGGATAACATTACATCCTTTAAGTCCGAGGGGGTCTTAATATCAAGAATCTTCTAAATACAAAGCATTCCCTAATGGCCAAAAATGTTTTCAAATATATCAATTTTGATTCTAGTATTTTGGTTGATATGCTTCATTTAAAGTATGGTAATCTAAATTTTTGGAAAGGTTATGTTCCAAACCCGTTGCTCGGTTTTTTCGAGAGGTCTTAGTCTTACCGCTTTTAAGATTAAACCGTACCTTCGTATCAATTCTCGTTAATACTAGTTGCACTTCATTTTTGTTTGAGCCCCGGTGCTCGGAAGTCCCTCTAGCTCTATATCCCACATTCATAAATACTAGTCTAGATCTAGATTTTATGCGTATTACAGATGTTATTAGGGATGTAATTTGGGACACTATTCGTCCGAATGAGATTTTTGGGGAACATTTTAATCTTTTCTCAATGCGACTCGGGGCAAATATATGACAGGGGCCCTTAATTACCGGATCTGGTCTCCCAAGTCAAAAAGAAACCGAATCTCCTCCATAATTTACTATACTTTAAATCGTAGTAGAGATATTTCTGATTCTTGTCCAGGTTAGAAAGTCTTATGGTCGCTATGGGCTGCCCCTCGAGTGAAACACTTCTTGTGGCTCACCTATAATGGAAAAAGTGCTACCGCTGATTATCTCCATTACATCAACTTGGGTCCTCAGAGTTTATGCATCTTTTGTGGCCTAGTTAATGAAAATTCTGAACATCTTCTGGCCACTTGCAGCAAGTCAAAGCTGGTTTGGAGTTTACTTAGTGTCAAAATCGGCAAGAAAATCAAATTTACTAATGCCTTTGCTCGGGTGATTGGATTACAAGCTCTTTTTACAATAATATTGACAAGGCAATGATGGCGACTAATATTTGGCATTTATGGAAGGTGAGGTCTGATGCCATCTTCAGATCTATACCTCCAAACTGGCAGTCCATCTCTAATAGAGCCTATACCTTTGCCTTAGAATTCATTCAGGCTCAAGCAGACCAGCATGGCAAATGTCTAATTCTTAACAATTTCCTGCTGGAGCTTCATTCCTCTTCGTATCTCAAACCTCGATTTCCAACACGGAGGTGAGTGGCTCAGGGTTTTTTTATAGCTGATTATAATTGTTCTTTATCCATGGCAGGCTCCTACTCCAACCACGCAAAAACAGATATGATCGCCTAGATGCTGGCCATCACGAATGCTCTTCAGGTGGCGCTCAACAATCGCCTTCGAATTGATTATGTTTTCATGGATAATACTGAAATTCATAAGGTCCTCACGAGCAATCAACCTGTCTACGACTGGCGTCTTCAAACGTGTATACCACATGTTTAGCACCTACACTCTTCACTTCGCAACCCAAAGATGCAAGTTATCCCCAGATCTTGGGACAAACCGGCCTTGGCATTAGCTAGGCATAGCCTAAACATTCATGATCTTTGCCTTTTTCACTCAGTCCCAGATCTGCCTCGTTGGTTGATGAAGACCTTTCTCACTTTTAGTTTCTCTATCTATTAATGTCATTTGTCCTTTCCAGTTTGTTTACTTTGTTTTAGTTTCCTCTTGTTTGTTTGAACTTATTTTTTAATAAAGCCTTTGGGTTCCATTTTCAAAAAAAAAAAAAAAATGATGTAGCTTTAGAATATGTTGTTCATTTGTCTCTATAAATTGTCAAATTCAATGTAATTGAGTATAGCACTTGTATGATTAGCCTGATTGATTTGTTTTGTGCAGAATGTGTTGGATATATTCATTGTTAACTTATCAAAATACATGGCATTTATTATCTTATTATGTGATTAAGCACTTCTTCATTATAAGCCATATACTTTGTTTATTAGTGCCGGTGATTTTCTGTATTGTTCTCTAGAATCATTTTTGAAAGATACATATGGACTGGACTTATAGGCGTTATATACATCTAATTTGACCTCCCTCAGTCATACTTTTTTCAATTTAGGTTTACTCAATTTGAAGAATCTCGATCTGTCTTTCACTTTAGTCGATAATGATAGTTTAGCAGCATTATCTACATTGACATCCCTTGAGTCACTTCGTCTGGACTATCTTAAGATTTTCAGCTAGAGGCCTGCCTTTTCTTTCAAGTAAGCATATTTACCAATATTACCATGCTTGATTCATGTTAACATGTAATTGTCTGTTCTGATCATTTGGTCAGGATAAACTATCTTCTCTTCTATTGTGGTTCTTCCAAGCTTAATGCTCAAAGTTATGATCATACTGGTAAATTTCAAGTTTTTCATGCTGGTGGCATATTCAATATGCTTATTTTTGGCAGACATCATATACGCTTTCAACTTACTTTGTTCAAACTTTTACTTGTATTGATCTTATGGCAGGCATTTTGTTTTTCAAATTTTGATACCATGCTTAATAGAAATCTTATTAGAGTGTCGTTTTATTCTTGCTTTCTTTTACATTTGTTGGTTTGTAAAGAGAGAAAAAGAACTAGTTTTACACCTTTAGGGATTACAGGTGGAGTAGCTTCCAAATATGAAAGAAAAAAGTAATAAATGAAGGGTATTTATTTATGTCAGTATTTCTTTATACAACGTATCATTGTGAAAATCAAGCTTAACTATTTTAATTTATGAATGAACTAAAGCACAAAATTGTAAAAAGAGAGCCCAACATGCACACATACTCAGATGGGTGATCAAACAAGGTTTCTGTTTCTTGTTTAATTTTTCTTACTTTCAACATTCCTGCGCAGGCCTCATTGGATTGACTCATCTGGATTTTTCTAGTTGCCCAGCTTTGGAATTTTGCATTGGACAACGTACAATGTACATAAAATTATTTCTTTTTTTTTTTTTTACTCTATACTATTTTACTAGTTCAGCTTTTAGACACTACCTATCCATCTGCTCATACACTTTAGAGTTGTAGTAGTTTTGATGTAATATGATTGTGTTAATTTTCGTAATCTGTATCGCTCTAGTTTCCACCGGACACTACCTATCCATTCGCAGCTATCGTGGCCCATTCTCGATTCCCCGCCCAATTTGGAGCAAAATTGTTTCAAACGAATGCTATCGCCTCTGGTTTCCACCAGACAAAGCACTAACGATTTATATCTCTTGAGAAGATTCCGAACACGAGTAGAAGTATAATGTCTAGACACCCCTATGCAATTCCAACAAATTATAGATGTAAGATCCATAGAAACACATATATTACGAAATATAGAAAGAAAGGATAGAAAGCCCTCTGAGCACTGAGCAAGATCTCTTTAGTCAACCAGGGGCTAATAAACTCTCCCCGTTCTGTTTACTCTTCCCTTTTTCAAAGGGGCCACCATTGATTGTGAATGCTTGCACAACAGAGCTTCCCTACGCAAATCTTGCTGTACTTCATCCATTGTCATGTCATCATCAAAGTGATCGTCTTCATCCTCATCTTCCTCTGCCTTCTCCGGTTCACTCATATCCTGGTCACTAGGGGCTGGAGAGCTCGAAGCAGCACGGAGAGCATCAGCAACTCGGTCAACCAACATTTGATGTTGGTCATGCAAAGAGTTTGTTTCTTGACTAGACATAGATCCGGCAAAGGTTAGTAAGATAGGGGAAAGGGAAGATGATCTGACAACCTTACCTTTTTTCTCAATAAAGGGCGGGGGATCATGGTGTTCAAGCAATGGGGTGTAGGAACAAGGCTCCTCGGGCAGTCCCCCTCCCTTTGGACTATTGAACTCTTCAAGATCCGTTGGCTGGAGTGGTGCGTCATTGGAAGTCCTAATGTTAGGATGGCCACCTCGCCTTTGGGCCACATCAGATGTCAACAGGCCTTTTATGTAGGGTTCTGGTACTGAGGTGACCACCACGACCGCGTCTTCTTGAGCCTTAATGTGGCGTACAAGTCACAACCACCTAGGAATCGTGCCCATTGGAAATCTTAGCAGGCGGCACACCATCAGTCACATGCTGTGCCTGTGGGAATTCTCCCCGAACACCATCGCGGCCTTCTGTTGTAGGCGGGCTGCTGTGTCACCCGCATCCATGGACCAAAGGCCATCCAGAGACCTCGCTTCAATCGTTTGGCGAGATCAATCTCAACACAACTTGAGCAAATCTAGATCGGGACAGTGTGGAAGTAAGCTCATCAATTTTAAGTAGGCGACCGAAGTACGCCGAAATCATATCCAGAGACTCACCATCCCAGAAGTCAACCAGAAGGTTGTGACATTGTATCCACATGGCAGCAGTGGTAAGCTTGGTGAAAGCAGGTTCGAAAAAAGGTTGCCAAGCAGCCAGCTGCATAATGATCCCATTGATGGTCCACAGACCCTCAAATAGAATACATTGCAGGTCTCATGCGTCCCACATTGAATCAGAAGATAACCATTGGGAAGGCGGAGATGAGAACCTTCCCTAGCTCCTCCCATTTTGCTTGAATAATAGTCTTAGTCAGTTCAAACAGTGGAGGTTTCCAAAAAAATTTACCATACAAAGAGAATTGAAAATGCATCCGCGCCCTATTCAAGGCTTTCGAATCCATGAAGACAAAGTCCAACGTGGTCTCCTTGAGCTTTGCAAGCATCGGACCATCCACCAGTGGAGAGAAGTCTACTCTCCTCTTAACCGCTAAAGTGATCTTAACCCACGTTGGAGGCGGAGCATGTCCCTCACTTGCCATGGCAAGTGAGGGCAAGGACATAGAGATCTAAGGGAAGGCAGATGGAGCATTTGAGACGATGGAGACAAGGATGTTGAATGCTCGTAAGACTAGATTAATCATGGGATTGTTGATCAAGCAACCACAAGTACAAATTGAAATAACCAACATCTAGTGTAAGTACAAATTGAAATAACAAACATACTTTTGAAATAAGCATTAAGTAAAGTTAACAATAAGTTTTCATGGTCTGGCTGCATTGTAGCCCTAGAAAAAGGTATCTACAACATGATTAATTCAAGGATCCATATATTAAAAAAATTCATAATCAAATACATAAAGAACAACTAAAAACAAAAAGCTTGGACATGAATTATTGCTGAATCTTTCTTCTCGACTTTTTTCTATGCAATTCTTCTCTTCTCCATCTCAAACCGTATTTTCTTTTATAACCTCATTATCGGGGTAGCATCTAGGCGTCTACGGTGTAGAGCCTAGGCGCTAGATTTTTTTTGTTTTCACTTATTGACATTGTAACACCTAGGCACACAAAGCAACACCTAGGTGTTAGGCTTTTTTGATTTCTTGGTCATTCTTTATTTAAATTGCTCCCTTATTTTCCAATTCAATTTTTTTTGATGCCTTCTTCCTTCAAATCATTCTCATTAGTATGATGCAAAGTCAATAATATTAGGAGTAAACTAAGGTGGAGTGAAAAACTATAGAGTAGGAGGTGAATTGCACAATAACAAAAAATCAACATAAGAAACAACAAATTTACAAATATTTTTAAAATATTTATTTTTAAATGCTATAGCATAATTTATAAAAATTATGGTTAAACAATAAATTCTATATCTCTACTTAAAAAATATAATTTTTGTATAGTAGAAAAATAGCTTTTTGAAAAAAAATTATACTGCATAATATAATTTATAAAGTATCAATTGATCAAATAATAAATTTTTGTAAATATTAGAGTATAAATATTTATTTGTAAAAAAATTGATATTTTTTAAAAATGGAAATAAAAAAACAAAAGAGATATTAACCCTCCGGGGGGCCATGTTTTATTCACAGCTACTAATATTTGATCATATGATTTTTTATTCATAGCTACTAATATTTGATTATTCAAAAGTATCTTTTCAAACAAAATCAGAAATTATAGAGGAAGAGTGAGTGTGAAAATGCCGTTGCAAAAAACTTGGAAATATCTAATATATATATTACGGTAATTATTTAAATTATATATCAAAGTAAATTTTCAAAAATCTGAAGGTTTGAACTTTAAACCCACCGGGTTCAAAAACGATTTAACTGCACTGGTTTATATAAGTGATGGACCGAATTAACAACTTATTTTTTTTAAAACATTATTTTTTTTTCATGATTTTGTCCAACAACCCAAACATACACAGACACAAAGTGGGTTGATTCAAGCCCGACTCGTTTGCTTCCGGACAAACAGGATGAAGTTTGTACTAAAGTGCTTCGTGTGGGTCCCGCCTGAACCAGAAGGGGCCCCCCATTTCTCGGTATATATGGCTTTCATCCACAGTTTTGGAAGCTCCTCCGCTCTCCCCACCCCTCCTCCACCTCTCTCTCTCTCTCTCTCTCCCTTGCTCTCACGAAGAAGCATTGGTATTGGGAGTTCTTGATCCTCGTAGGCCAGGTATTGATCCATTAGATTTTCCGCTTTTTCGATTTACTAGGGGATTTCGGACTTGTTTTTGTGCTGTTTTGATGAACTTGCTTTCCTATTTTGTTGTTGTTGTTTTTTTTTTTTGTTTTGGTTGCTGTTTTGATGTTCTTGATTGAAAAACAGGAACCAGTGTGAATGCAGTTGATAGTAACGAGAATGGAGTTGTAATGGTGTGTCTTTGTTATAGATTTTGATTTCTGGGAACATTTGTGATTTGTTCTTGGTGTTCTTGAGAACATTGGTGTTCTCGAGAAGAGAAAATGAGCAGTCAGAGTATGGTTTCTTGTGTGATTAAAGAAATTTCTTTGTTTTCTTTATTGTTTGTATGGATTTTTTATACATTAGTTCTGTTTCTTGATGTTATTTCGTCTGTATTTTTGGTGTATTCTGTTGAATTTTTTCATGTTTCTTGCTTTTATTTTCTTTAATTTTATTTTTTGTGGTTTAATGATATTTGGCTGTGTTTTTCTTTTATTACTGCAAGGTTACTTTTGGAGCGTTGTAGGGAAATGTGTTGTTGTTCTTTTTCTTTTTCTTTTTTTCCGTTCCTGTCATAATTCGTATGGAATTTTCTTCATTGGTGCCATATCTTGATGGTATACTCTCTTATATTGAATTTTCTTATTTTAGAGCTTTAATGTATTTTAATCTGATTTTGTTTAGAACTTCTTGATGATATTTGGTGATGCTCCTCTTCAGGCTGCAAGGTTATTTGAATTATTACCTTGTAGATAATTGCAAAGAGATATCTTTGTTTTTCTTATGATTTGTAAGGATTTTTATTCATAAATGCCATTTCTTGATGTTATTTCATCTGAATATTATCACGTTCTGTCGAATTTTCTCACAGCTTGAGCTTTTATGTCCTTAGTTTGATTTTCTTAAACATTCTTGATGGTGTTTGCTTGTGCTCTGCTTTTCATGCTGAGAAGTTTAACTCTTGGATTGTTGAAATTGCAGAAGTAGAGAAAAAGAATCTTAGGTTTTGATCTTGACTCAGCTGCATTGTTACCCAGTCTTTTGCGTTTTCTCCTTTGAGCTCAACGTCCATGTGGTGGCTTTTGTTTGAAATTTCAGAATTAGAGATGCAAAGCTTACTTTTCTCTTCATAATGAGGAGCTTATCTTTTGCAGCTTAGTGAGTACTTGAGGCCAAGTGGCATGATCCAATGCCCATAAGATGACTTTCAGATACCTTAGATTCGGTTATTTGTTAGAAAACTTAATTCATAGATGATTCATTATTCCTGTTGTTTTATTCTTTGCTTTTTTTCTTCTTGTTCCTTGGCAATTGATCAGTTAACCATCTGAAAATTATCAAAATCTCTTATACCAACATAAGTGTGGTGGCACATCCACTTCTTCATTGTTTAGTGGACTAAAAAGTTCTCATTCTATTTTATGCCTGATTTACATTATTGCAATTGGGTTTACTTCTTTCCTAATCATGCATGAGTTTGGGCCAACCATCTTCTCTTTGATTGAATTTGTCACAGCAGATTTTTTTAACGTGACTGACTCTATGTACTTTCTTACTCTAGGTGTTTGTTATTAGTTTGTCAAGCTCAAAATTAATTGCATTGGTCACAGCAGACTTATTTCCATGGACGGCAGAAGGCGGTGTTCAAAATGCATGCTGTTTCACTTGCCGTGTAGCTTGGATGACAATTGGAATGGGCAGAGGACAGTGCCATCCTTTTTGGAACTCGGTTTTCATAGTGTTTCACAGGTTTGCATCCATATCAGTCTTTTGTCGAACTTTTGGCGAGATTTCCTTTTGTTCCTCTGTTGGTCCAAGAGTGTTCCTATAATCTTTTAATTGCATCAAAACAGAATATCCTTGAGCATATAAGGCTTGATCTGCTGGGACCATATCTTTGTCAGCTAATATTTGATGAATTGGTGCGAACACGCTACCTTAACTGGGAAAATCTTGAAAATTTTCGAGAGTGCAATTTTTCGGTAAGATCTTTCTATCAATCTATGTCAGCTACTGTACATAAGCTGATGGTTTAGTCAGCTGTCTTCTAAATCAAATTCTGATTAACAACTTGCATCTTTTGGTTAGTTGGTACTAGTAATTGTGAAAAATGAATCGTAAAATTTGGCCTTCAACTTTGGTTTCCTGATCCATGAAGAGAGCAATATTGTGCTCCACAAATTTGTTTTACTCTACTGTTACGATGAAACATCTACGCCTGTTATATATTTATAACAATCTTACATGGCTAGTTTTGAAATTTAAATAAACAATTTGAATTTTTAATTTTAAATTTGTTTGATTAGCATATCTTCCAACAATACTTATAACTAGGGTTGCTTTTAAACTAGCAAGTTTAACAGACTACAAGAATGTACAAGAATGTTTGTGTTGGTTCAAATGCAATAGAATTTTCATGGTAAAATAAATTTTGTAAACAGGAAGACAGTGTTTGATAATAAGTAATACAACATAAGTTGGACCACCTATTTTCATTTAAACCAACTTAACTCTAATTACTAATTAGTCTTGCTTTCTGCTGAAATAAAAGTCATGAATGAGAACCCTTATTGTGTAACTTCCTGCAGTTACTTCGATTATAGTACCCAAATTAGATAAAACTAGTTGTAATGTACTTTGGCATATTTAAACGCTATCTTCTTTGAAAGTTCATTTGTGGCATGGCTTCTAAGTGTTTTATTTAATTTTATTCATATACAGCTAATTCATTTGGGGGGATACCCAAGGGTAAGGGACTATTGGATGAAAGTAATCGCCTCTCAAGGGGGAATCCTTGGAATCACTTGATATCTCTTGCTCGATGTCACGGATCGTGGATTGGTGCTTCTCAAAGATTGTTTCAACCTTCGAAAATTAGCATTGAACTATTGTTATCAGATCTCTAATAGAGGCCTTGGATTCATGTCAAGTATACACAAAACCCTTGTAATTTATTCTTTTCTTACTCATTTTCTATTTTTGAAAATTATAATTATGACTGCAAAAAATTCGGATCCTGCATTACTTCCACATTTTGTCTTGATTCTTTATAACAACTTCAATCCACATAGGTTTTTAAAGATATTAACAAACATAGGTAATAAAAGGTTAAGAAGCTTTTTGATATGCCTGATGATAGGAAAAATAGTCTGTATATTGTATTAGGAAAAGAGTACAAGGGTATATATAGAGAAATATTAGAGTTTTGTGGTATGGGCCCAATATTACCCATTAACCAATCTAAACTATAACATAACTCTAACATTCCCCCTCAAACTGGAGTATATATATCGAGCATGCCCAGCTTGTTACATAGATTACTAAAGACTTTAACATTTAAACCCTTGGTGAAGATATCCGTTAGTTGCTCAGACGACTAGATATATGGCGTAGAGATGGCTCCCTTCAGTAACATATCACGAACATAGTGACAATCAACCTCCACATGCTTGGTACGCTCATGGAATGTTGGATTATTTGCACTGAAGATGGCGGCATGGTTATCACACAACATCCGGATAGGTATCGTGGATGGGAAATGCCAACTCGTATAGAAGAGACCGCACCCAAACCATCTCACAAGCTGTTTGTGCCATCGATCTACACTCCGCTCGGTACTCAATCTCAAAACCACATTCTACTTCTTGCTTCGACAAGTAACCAAGTTTCCACCGACATATGTACGTAAGCCCGATGTAGACTTTCTATTTCCGTTATCGCCAAGCATAACCTCGAGTCGGAATAGCCTCGCAACGTCTAGGTGACCATGATTGTGATGGGAAATCCCAACTCGGATAGAAGAGACCGCACCCAAACCATCTCACAAGCCGTTTGTGCCATCGATCCGCTCTCCGCTTCGGTACTCAATCTCGAAACCACATTCTACTTCTTGCTTCGACAAGTAACCAAGTTTCCACCGACATATGTACGTAAGCCCGATGTAGACTTTCTATTTCCGTTATCGCCAAGCATAACCTCGAGTCGGAATATCCTGCAACGTCTAGGTGACCATGATTGTTGCAGAGAAAACTTTTGCCGGGAGCTTTTTTGACATATGTAAGGATCCTCAGATCACCCTGCCAGTGAACTTCTTGTGGCTCATGCATGAACTGACTCAGGAGTCTAACTACGTAAGATATATCAGAACGAGTAACTGTTAGATAAATCAGCTTGCCAATCAAACGTCTGCATTGACTCCGATCTTTGAGAGATGGGAAGATGTCTCCTAGAAGGGTGGTGACTCCTCAATAGGTGTACTTTCTGGTTTCAACCCAATAAACCAGTCTCCTAAAGTATGTCCAACACATACTTCCCCAGTGAGAGCGTCATCTTTTCTTTGGCATATACAAACTTAATACCAAGGAAGTATCTGGGTCATCCCATGTCTCTTGTAACGAAATGCTTCATTAAATGCTCTTTAGTTCTTTGAATGCCCTAACGATCGCTACCCGTTTACAAGATGTCATCGACATATACAGCAAGTACAAGACATCCAGATGAAGTGTTCTTATAGAATACAGAGTGATCCACATTGCACCTGCGAAAACTATTTGCAACTACAATTACACTAAACTTTTCAAACCATGCACGAGGACTCTGTTTCAGACCATAGATCGCTTTCTTGAGCTGGCAAACTAGATTCTCCCCTTGAGCAACATACCCCGGAGGTTGCTTCATAAACTCTGTCTCAACTAAGTCTCCATAGCGAAAGGCATTCTTCACATCGAGTTGACAGAGTGCCCACGATTGATTCATAGCTACTGACAGTAGGATGCTAATGGAATTCAGACGAGCAACCGGTGAAGAATGTTAGAACCTCGCCGGAGAGACAACACACACACGTTGCCGGCGAGATCACGGCCAACACACACAAGAAACTCACGCGAACACAATGCACACGATCTTGTTATGGTGCTACTGAATTGGCACTTTTTTTGGACTCTATTGCTCCGTTTATATAAGCTATTACAAGGAAAGAAATCAAGGCCTCTCAATCAAGCCAAAAATAATCACATGCCTAATTAAGCTATCTACCAAACAATCACACGCCTAATTAAGCTATCTACCAAACAAAGCAAATACTAAACTTAGCACCCAAGGATTATTCTCAACAAAGAAGTCTCAGCATAATCGACACCATAAGTCTGAGTAAAACCACGGGCCACCAACTGGGCTTTGTGGCGATCAACTGTACCATCAGCTTTGTGACGACGTTGGCATCAGTAAGGCGAGGCATGAGTTTCCATGTACCACAAGATCTCAAGACTTCCATTTCCTCATCCATTGCTGCTGCCATTGTGGAAGCAGACGCGTATCCTGGTAGTTCCTAGGAATTGACCTAGCAGATAAGGAAATAGCAAAGGTGCAAAAGGACGGGTGAAGATTATATAAGAAACAAAAAGTGAGATGAGATGCTTGGTACAAAAGCAAATACTTTTGCGAAGGGCAATGGGAAGATCAAGAGATGGATTTGCATGATCTGGGGAAACAACCGGAGGGGGTTGATCTGGCGGTGGTATACGTTGGCAGTGATGATAAACCTGTCCAAAATGGCTATCATCTATATCCACTTGAGGAGGCGTCACACTAGGTATAAGCACAGGGGGAGGGACCTAAATAGGGATGGGGAGAACAATATCAGACGACGTAGTCAACATATCGTGAGAAACTGAGTCATAAAAAAATGATTGAGACTCAAAAAATGTGACATCCATAGACACATAGTACTTCTGACTAGTCGGATTATACAAACAGTATCCACGTTAGGTGTAGGAATATCCAACAAGGATACATTGAAGCGCACACGGGCACAACTTATCCAAACTAGGAGTTAAATCCTAAACAAAATCAGCACAACCGAAAACACTAGGGGTCAAGCGAAACAACTCAGTATTAGGTAAAAGACGACATAGAGGAACCTCTCCCGCTAGGGGTGTAGAAGGCATACGATTAATAAGATATACTGTAGTTAAGATAGCATAGCATTAGACCACAAATACATAGCAACATTACGCTCCACCAAGAGAGTGCGCGCAACATCCAAGATGTGATGATGCTTTCTTTCACCAACCCCATTCTACTGAGAGGTATGGAGATAGATGGTTTGATGAATAATCCCAATGGACGCACACGAAGAATTTACAGCAAAAGATACAAATTCTAAAGCATTATTAGTGCGAATGTATTTGAGAACGGTGGAAAACTGATTTTTTTCCTTCCAAAATGAATGTTTTAAGGACATCAGCAATAGACCGACGGGCTTTTAACAAATATACCCATGACAATTGGGAAAAGTCATCAACAAGCATAACATAGTAACGATGACCAGAAATAGACGCGACCTTAGAATGCTCCTAATCATCAAATAATGATCGACCAGAGACTAGAGTAGAACATTTAAAGGTAGCACGATGATGTTTACCCAATTGACATGACTCACATTGAAACGACTCAACCTGAATCCAAGGCAAAGTTTGCTGAAGACGGCTAAGAGAAGGATGACCCAATCTGCAATGCCATATGAGTGATGACTCGGAGTTAGGAAAGTGGACTGATCAGAGGACACAACGGGTAATGGAGATGTGGATTTAGAAGACAGGCGAAGCACGCGTGCATAAACAACAGCAAGATCAGGCATTCTCTCATAATAGAACCCTTCACCTAGTTTTGCACCTCAAGATGGAGTCCGGAAAGATATGCGATGACCGTAACTTCATTCCGTAAATACGAAGGGTGGCCAGATTAAGAACCAATGCCTGGTAAATATCTAGCTTATCCAACAGGCTGTGGATGTGAGTGAAGAACTGAGGAGCGGTACGATCACCTTGACGGGCTGTAAACAGTTGCTCATAAAACTCAAAAACTCGGGAGATGTTATTTTCATTTCCATATGTCAATCTGCGCATCTCCTAAATTGCCTTTGCAGTAGTCAACATCACCACACTTCGGGCAATATCCGGCTACATACTACTGGTCAACCATGAGCTAACTATAGTACCCTCAGCAAGCCAATCAGCATACTTGGCATCCTTAGAGTCCGGCGGATCTGCCGTGAGGTACGATGATCTCTTCTGGGCCATAAGGAACTGCTTAAAACTCTTGTGCCCAAAAAACATAGTTCCTCCCATTTAACTTTTAAGAGGTACAATGGAGATTCTTAACTAGAGAATCATGAGACGAAGACATGATGACGAAGAGACAGATCCTTCAAAGAACGAGACAAGGGCATCACCGGTGAGGGCCGAGGAACATCACTAGGTGCCCATAGACCAATTGGAATGGCGAGAGATGAGCGGAGCCTGGCGGTAGAGGTGGTGGCGGCGGGTGGAAGGCTTGGATTTGGAGTGGCAAGTGGTAGCAGCGACGTCTAGGGTTTTGGGTGGCTGTTAGGGTTTAACCCCAGTGCTCGGTACCATGTGATGATAGGAAAAATAGTTTGTATATCATATTAGGAAAAAAGGACAAGGGTATATATAGAGAAATATTAGGGTTTTGTGGTATGGGCCCAATATGGCTAATTACCCAATCTAAACTATAACATAACTCTATCAATATGCATATCTGAGGAAAGGGAAACTATTGCATTTGCATCCATGGAATCAAAATTTTCTTAATATAGTGTAGTTTGATTTATGCTGATGGATGATGTTGCTGCATAATGGGGTTTATCTTGGATGGTAATAGCATTTTAAAGTTACAGAATTAAAGTAAATCTGTGAATCAAATTGCCAATTTGGGAATGTATTTTAAATGCAATACATAAAATTCTGTGTTCATTTAGTGGAAACAACATTGGTATTTGGATTGAGATATGCATGAATTGTCTCATATGCCGCATTCAGTGAAATATATTACATTGACTTTTGTTGAAGGAAGTAACATTAAGACAAGTAGTTATTTAGTTTCCCTTGGTAAGGCACCTTGAGCAGTTAAAAATAGTGGGCTCCATTTGCCATCGTATATCCTTAGCAATGGAAATGTTAATATTTTCCTGTGCTTGTTTTTCGATTTGTTTTTTGTTCAACTCTTAAACTACTTCTTTGTAAACTTTGTTTTATTGTTGAATGTTAAGGGCTATGCTATCCGAATGTTTTTATTCTAGCTCTAGTTATAATAATTAAAAGCTACTCATCTCATTGTGACACTATTAATGCTTATTCAGGTCTTTGGCAATTGATGTCTCTAAGTATTATAAAAAACAGTGGTCTCACTGCAGAAGGAATGGGAGCTTTTACCAACTTAAGTAACCTGGTATATTTAAATCTTGAGAGGTGCTCAAGAATTCAAGGGGGACTAATTCATTTGAGAGGTTTGTTTCCTTTCCTCCATTGATATAGTATATTGTTAAGCATACCCTAAACTCTCCAACTGCATATACTAATGCCATGTGAATAAAGTGTGAGACCAGTCATATGCATGGCATATTTGGGTTTTCATTTGGCTTTGCATACTTCATTAGAATAGTTGATTATGGACTTAGCTCTTGTAATCGTAACCCTGATTGATGTGGCATTGATAACCATGTGCTAATAGCAGTTAATGCCCTTACAGGCTTAATAAAAAGATATGATCAAAATAGTGAAATGGTGTTTGGACATTGTCTATTAGCACATCATTGTATGCTGCTATATAACCACGGGTTAAATGGTGTTATGCACTTGGCAAACGGAGAGCTGATAAAGAATAAATTGTGCCTCTTTAGGGATGATATGAAATTTTTTTTCTTTAGGAACCAATATTGCCCTTGCTGTAAATTTAAAAATGATTCAGGAACCTACTAGTTCTTTTTGTGGGGCACTAGTAGGGGAATTTAGCTTGCAAGAAAAAAAAACTACTTAAATTTCATGAAACACTCTCAATGGTTTATGCGTAAAGAATGGGAAATTTTTTATTGTTGGTCTCTGAAGACATGGAAAGGATGCTTTTTTGTCTCACTATTTGTGAAGCTTTTCTTAGAGGATGATGGATAAAAATTTTGTAATAATTTTAATAGTCATTGCTTAAATATTCAATTTTGGTCAATGTTAAATATAGTCCATTTGGACATTGCTTATGTTTTGACCCACTTTAATTAAAATTTAAATTTCTAATATATCATAAACAAATGTATGCGTTATGGTCTTCATATATTTAATCGTATTAACTAAAAACATTGTATTAGTTATAGTATACTTTTAAAATTTCTTGTAAACCTTTATAATTTTAATTATAAAGACAAAACATTATTACCGGAAATGATAACTTGTTAAAATTTCTGCAAATATTATCAGTAAAAAATGAATTAACTCCTAAATGATCCATACTTAATTGTTGATGTGCACTAAATTGTGAATTACAATACAATATTTCCTATCATTTTTATTTTTCTTAGAAGCAGGTTTACCTTCGAGAAATTTCAGCGTTGAAATAAGATAAGAACCATGACCATGAGCCTTAGAAGTCCTTGGACGATTATCTATGTAATATTAGTCTAGCTCTTGCTTAAACACTATATTATGGTACACTACAGAATGGCTTTGACATTTGCTTGAATGCATAGCATTTACATTGATGCAATGTATTTCCTTCTCAATTTTTTAATATAATGTAATTGCAAATTTCAATATATTCAGAATCTATTTTATGAAATATTATTTCATATTCTTTATTAAAGACTAATCAATGTTCTTGTTAGGTTTAACTAAACTTAAGTCTCTTAATATTAAGTATTGTCATAGCGTGACTGATGAAGACATGGAACCTCTTTCAGGTAGCTGCTGCTATCTTAATTTTTTTAATATCATATGTTTACGCAGCTTTTTTTTACATGTATAAAAATTTTGCAAGAATTATTATTTAAAAATAAATGTTTCATGAAGTATGCTCTCAATCTCCTCCATCCCGCTTAAGCAGACATTGCAAATTAGTCATTATTTTAGTGGAATGCCAACTTATCCTTAAGAGATTATTTGGTTTGGTTCCTTATTTTAATTACAATATAAACAGTGCAACTATAGTTACTTAAGATGGAATATTTGTAATTAATTATTTCGCAAATTTTGTGTTAGAGAATTTCCACGATAAGTGGTACTTTATTGCAAATAATTTTAAATACGTAACTATGCTTGTGTGGATGTTACTTGGATGATTGGCACAGTTGACATTTGAAAGCAGAGACAATTTCTATTTCCTGATTCTCATCCTTTCAAGCTTGTACACATGCACTTCTTATAGACCAAGTTAGTTACATTATGATCAGCATTATCTTAACTTAGTTGACAATAATAGGAACTACCCAAGACCAAGTCAGCTTACCAGCTGGCTTTTTTATTTCAACACCCCCCCTTTTCAAGTTGGTGCATATTTATTCAACATGCCCAACTTGCTTACATAAGACTGAAACAAATACTTAAAGAGACTCTTAGTGAACATATTTGCAATCTGATCTGTAGAAGGAACAAATGGAGTGCAGATCATTCCATTCTCAAGCTTTTCTTTTAGAAAATGTTGATCAATCTCCACGTGTTAAGTGCGGTCATGCTGGATAGGATTATGAGCTATGCTAATAGCTGCCTTGTTATCACAAAATACCCTCATAGGCGGATCAACTCTCTATCTTAGCTTTTTAAAACTTGTTGCATCCATATCACTTCACAAACACCTTGTGCCATGGCACGATACTTTGCCTCGGCACTGCTTTGAGCAATAACATTTTGCTTTTTGCTTCTACAAATTACTAAATTACCTCACATAAATGTACCGTAACCAGAAGTTGATCTTCTATCTGTGATTGAAGCCGCCCAGTTTGCATCTGTGTAGACTTCAATATTTCTTTGCTCACTCTTTTTAAAGTGCATCCCCAAACCTGGAGTACCTTTTAAATATCGTAAAACATGATAAGCAACTCTAAGATGAACTTCTTGTGGAGAGTGCATATACTGACTCATCACACTCACAGCAAAGGTAATATCAGGCCTTGTATGGGAAAGGTAAATCAGTTTTCCAACAAGACGCTGATATTTGTCCTTATCTACAAAATTTGCGTCTTCTTCCTCTCTTAGATTTTGATTTGGATCCATAGGAGTATCACTTGGTTTACATCCACTCATACCTGTCTCGGCTAACAAATCAAGTACATATTTTCATTGGGAAACCATAATTCCTTCCCTTGATCTTGCCACTTCCACTCCCAGGAAATACCGCATCTGTCCCAAATCTTTAAGTTCAAATGCAGAAGCTGGATTTCCTTTTAAACTTACAATTTCATCTTCATAATCTCCAGTAATAATGATGTCATCAACATAGGCAATCAATGCAGCTACTTTACCATCATTGGAGTGTTTGAAGAACGTTGTGTGGTCAGTGTTTCCTTGATTAAACCCTTGTTTTTTTATAGCCTTTGTAAACTTCTCAAATCAGGCACGGGGGGTCTGTTTAAGACCATATAAGGTCTTGTGTAATCTGCAACATTGTTCTCCAAAATCTTTTTCAAATCCAGGTGGAGGATCCATAAACACTTCTTCAAGAATTCCATTTAAGAAGGCATTCTTACCATCTAGTTGATAGAGTGGCCAATTATTATTTGCAGCGATTGAAATCAGAACACAAACAGTATTCAATTTAGCCACAGGAGCAAATGTTTCCTAGTAATCTATTCCATAAGTTTGGGTGAAGCCCTTTGCCACCAACCTTGCTTTGTAATGGTTAATAGTACCATTGACATTGATTTTAACTATAAAAACCCACTTGCAACCCACAGTACTTTGTCGTTTTGGTAACGGTGTCTTTTCCCATGTGCCATTCTTATGGAGAGCATCTAATTCTTCAGAAACAACCTTCTTCCATTCAGGAACACTCAAAGCTTGCTGTATATTCTTTGGAACATGCACACTACACAAATTAGTAGTAAATGCACATAAAGAGGGAGATAATTGATCATAGGACACAAACTTAGCAAGAGGATGTTTTGTGCATGATCGAACACCTTTTCTAAGAGCAATTGGAGCATCTACAACTTCAGGAGAAGAGGGTAATGCAGAATTATTTGGTAGTGGAGTAAGAGAATTTACTAGAGGCACATCATGCGGAAGTGAGTTCAGATTAGAATCTTAACCATGATAAGAAGCAGTATGTTTGTCACTCTGAGAACATTTGTGCCGTGAATAAACCTGTAGCTCAGGTACATGAGTTCTAGGTAAGGAATCTACACTTGTGGGAATAAGATTGTTGTTATTATTATCAGATTTAGGAGCTGGTTTCGCATGAGAAGATTCATTTGAAATATCTAGATCAAGTGAAAATAAATCCTTTGTATCAAAACTAAATATATTAGCTGAATTGTGTCTAGAGATCCCTTCCTTAAGATAAGAATGGGCAAAGAAGTGCTGATTTTCAACAAAGGTAACATCCATAATGATATAGAACTTTTTATTCAAAGGATCAAAACACTTATACCCCTTTTGATTAGGTGGATATCCTGTAAACACACACTTAATAGCTCTTGGATCTAGTTTACCACGGTTGCAAGTATGAATGCAAACAAAAGTTGCACATCCAAAAACTTTAGGATCAAGATGAGAAATGAGCTTTGTTAGTGGAAAACACTCGTGCAACAGACTTTGAAGTGCCCTAAATTTAAGAATTCAACTAGGCATTCTATTGATCAAATAGATCACAGTCAGGGCATCCTCTCCTTATAGGTATTTGGTACCTTTGTGGTAAACATAAGAGCTCTAGCAACTTCCAATTATGACAGTTCTTCCTTTCAACAATGCCATTTGGTTGTGGCGTATCAACACAAGAACTTTGATGACCTATACCTTTTTCTTGGGGAAAAAAATCCTAGGTATTGATTGAAATATTCCCTAGCATTGTCACTATGAAAAATCTTAATTGTTTGACCAAATTGAGTCTCTATCATACTGCAGAAATTCTGAACAATTTTGACAACATCTGATTTTTCCTTAAATAAGTAGACCCAACACGCTCTTGTATGATCATTTGTATAAGTAATGAACCACTTATGACCTGAAATTGTAGGTATTCTTGAAGGTCCCCAAACATCACTATGCACGTGTTAAAGGAGTAGTGGGTTGATATAAAGGAGGGGAAAAAGAACTATGATGATGTTTGGCTAATTCACACACTTCACAATAAAATTGGGAATAATGTTTATTACTAAACAACTTTGGAAACAAATAGTTTATGTATTGAAAACTAGGATGACCAAGCCTAAAGTGCCAAAGCAAAACATCATCGTTATTCTTAACAGAAAGAGATTCAAAAGTAGAAAACTAAGCTTATCAATTCACATTGTAACCATCATCAATATAATAGAGTCCACTGCATTCTATAGCACTACCAATCATCTTCCCTAAGCTAAAATCTTGGAATTGACACACAGAGGATAGAATGTAGCACTGCAATTGGCATCAAGGGTTATTTTACTGACTGAGAGTAAATTGCAAGAAAGACTGGGAACATGAAGGACATTCTTTAAAATAAAAGAATTATTGAGTTTGATAGATCCTTTCCCAGCTACTGCCGAAAGGGATCCATCTACAATTGTGACTTTGAAATTGCTGGCACAAGGAGTATAGGTGTGGAAGATTGTGAAACAATCCGTCATGTGATCAGTGGCACCAGAATCAATAATCCATGGAACACAAGAAATAGAAGAAACATTGAAGGTGGCCGAATTTATAAATTTACCTTTATGAGCTAGTGAATATGAGGGAGTTGTATTTGAAGAAAGTGTGGATGAAAAAAGTTTATACAGTTGGTCAAATTGCTCCTTACTGAAAGTTGGTTGTTCTTGATGAATTGACAGCCTCAGATTGCTCAAATGACGCCACAAAGCTAGTTTAAAGTGTTTTATTATCACGAGCCGAGGGATTAAATGATCGTGGTTTCCAATTAGGTGGCTTGCTGTGAAGTTCCCAACAGGTTTCCCTTGTATGGCGTGGTTTACGGCAGTGGTCACACTACACCGTTTTCTGCTTGGACTGACGTGAAGATTGATTATAGTGGCGGCCAGCAAGAGCAGAGGGCTCGGGTTGTGCAACAATAGAATCACCAAGCATGACGTGTTTACGTCCATCTTCTTGTCAAAGTTATGAAAACACTTCACGTAGAGAGGGAAGTGGTTGTCGTCCAAGAATGCGTCCACGTACCTCATCCAAGGAGTTTCTGAGACCCGCAAGAAATTCAAAAACCTGATCATTCTCCAACCGCATCCTGTGATGAGCAATATCTTTAGCACATGCCCACTTTTCATCATAGCATAAATCGAGTTCTTGTACAATGACACCATCTCATTGTAGTAATTAGTGATGCCTCGATCGCCTTGCTTGCATTTCCATAGTCGAAGTTTTTAACTCAAAAATCTGAGAAGAAACCTCCATATTGGAATAGGTTTCTTGCACTGCATCCCATACATCTTTAGCAATAGGCAAGAACAAAAAAGTTTTACCTATTGCCAATTCCATAGAGTTGATAAGCCAAGCGATCACCATTGAATTAGTAGACTGCCACGCATGCAAGCCGGGGTCATTACCTGCAGGCCTCATTGTTTCATTGGTGAGAATCCCGAGTTTTCCTTTGCCATTAATTACCAAACGCACAAATTAAGTCCAATCCAAGTAATTTTTACCATTCAATTTGTGAATGGTCAAATGAAAAGATGGATTGTCATGTCCATTACCAATTTGGGATATTGAGGAATTATTTTCATCAGTATTTTCAGAAGTTGGAAAGCTCCTAGTCATTTCTCCAGATGCCATTAAAGCTGAATGGTAGGAATGAGAATCCATAGCTCTGATACCATGAAAGCAGAGACAATTTCTATTTCTTGATTCTCATCCTTTCAAGCTTGTACACATGCACTTCTTATAGACCAAGTTAGTTACATTATGATAAGCATTATCGTAACTTAGTTCACAATAATAGGAACTACTCAAGACCGAGTTAGCTTACCAGCTGGTTTTTTGTTTCAACAACATTGCATGTTTTGAATGATGGTTTTAGTGAAGGTTAGACTTGCATTAATTTGTGTTAAAATGGAAAGCTTATTAAAGGTAAGTAAATCAAGAATCATTGAAGAATTTAGTTTTTTAAAGTTTAAATAAAGGATTATTGGATTGTTCTTAATGTTTTCTATCCTTGGACTGCATCATTTCAGTCTTGTGGTTGCACCTACAATTTGTTTAGTTTTTCTACATCTAATGTAGATTTTCTTTGCTAAGCAGTTGCTCAACAAGTACCTAAAGATTTCAGCTTCTTTCATTTTATTTCAAAGCCATCTCCTGATCAGCCTATTGGTATTTGTGTGTCTAAAATCTACTTTTGTAGTTTACAGTTATCACTTTATGTTTCAGAAGGAACATATTGCCCACATAAATTTTTTTCCTTATACTCTGAATTTTTCTTCTTTTTCTTGCATGAATTCTCATGTCATCTTTCTTCTTTCTTCAGCTCATATGCGCCTCTTAGCTTCAAATTTTCACTTTCCATTTAGCATTGGCATATATACATGTATTAACTTATTTCAGGTTTAGCAAACTTAAAAGAGCTAAATGTGTCATGTACTAAAGTCACGGATTTGGGTATTGCATTCTTGAAAGGTAAATATCTCAAAATCGTTTGAACACAGTTCATGTTTATAATGCATTGGCTGTTTTAGCATATTTAGTCCTATTTTCAAGTTTTGCACTCTTATAGGTTTGCGTGGACTTTCTCATCTACACTTGCAGGGATGCCCTGTGACTACTATTTCATTGAGAACTATCTCAGGTTTCTATTTATTTTGACACTTTATTTACAAAGAGTTTAATGTGAGACATTTACGGATATTCTAGAGTTCATTCCTATTGAACGACCTTTTATTTTTCATGATTCTTGACAACCTATTTTGATCTAGTGAAGACATTTATTATTCAAAATATTTTATAGTTTTACTTGGCAAAGGTGCACCATATTAATTTAGGTAATTAGTGGGCTTTATAAGCTTGAATGTCGAAATGACTCTAATGAAGGCTTAATGAAAGACCTTAAACTGAGTACGCTATGGTAATTCTGATTTGATATATTTTTTCCATGATCAAACAACTTTGTGACCTTGTAGTACCACCAGAATAACAACACAATGTTTGAGATGGAGAATTTAAAATGTAAGGTTAATGACTTAATGCGGAAGTTGACAATTCCTAATTAAACAAGCGGTTTTAATTTTTGTGGAACGGAATTAGATAAATAAAAGGAATGCCATAAATTGGACACTACAATTGCTTTTAGGTTGAGTTTTATTGAGTAATATATTTGAATATGCTAAAGCCATTAAGGCATTGCTGGATGTAGTAGGACATGTGACCTTTCGTCTATAATGGGATATTTTTTATTGAAGCCTAATCTATGAATGCTGGAGACTGACTATTATATACAAAAAAGGTTTGTTCAAGAGCTTGGACGAAGTTCTCACCCCCATGGTTTTTGTTCTCTCATGCTTTTAGCGGCATTAGTCACAAAAAGGGGGATCTACGTAGTGAATCATATATTTAATGAATTGCTAAATGTTTTTAATGAGTAAATATCTAAGGAGATAGGTTATTCATTGAGCATTTGGCTCAATGGTTCTTTTTTGTAAATTATCATTTTTGACAAATTCAGAATTACTTATTTAGTTTATGCCTTAAAGAGTTATAATGTTTTCATGTATCCCATTTGTAATATTTCCCTCTTGAAACTTGTAAAAGGAATTTTATGTTAGTATTTTTTGCAAAAGTATTCTTTGCTAAGTCTAAAATGCCTCCTGATTTCCTTAACTAGTTAAAGATCTAGTAATTGCTTTTTAAGCTCCACTTTTGCATATAATGATAAGGTGTTAATTATTATTCTGTTGGTAAAGTGAAGAAAAAACCTATTACAGAAATGTTTTTTGCTCAGATGACTTCAATTTTCACATCTTATCTACCGATAACTAGCAGTGAGTTTTAGTTCTTGATGGCCTTTATAAGTTGTAATGTTGAATTGAAGCAGATCATAAATTAATTTTATAGGATCACGGTTTCCTTTTCTTATTTATATTACTAATAATCTCCGACCAATCAGAAGCATTGATTTTCTTTTTACATTGAAAAAGCTTAAAAGGCTTGTGTATAAATCATTTTTTATTTTCTGTCTCCCTTTGTTGTTGTTATAATCACCATTTAACACCTTAAATGTGCAATATTTTTAAATAAATTATGGAGTTATTGTTAGATTTTGTTTTGATAAAATTACAGAGGGTTTATATCTGCAGGTTTTACTTCTCTGTTGCAATTGAATCTCAATCGATGTAGTCTATCTGATGAGGGGTGTGAGGATTTTTCTGGTGAGTCAGTTTAATGTTTTGATGACTAGACGCCCCCATTATACTCATCTGGATGCACAACTCATATAATGATATTGAAAATTGCTATTTATTCTAGTCTGCTTTCACAAATTTGATTATATCCAAGTTCCATTTTCCCATTTTTGTGCCTCTGTTTGCATGCCAAGTCCGGAAGTAGTGTCAGGATACAGGACAGGCTTAAGAATTGTTGGCAAGATATGACATCTCCTTTGCGCAATAATAGATATTTCATCAGTTAGTCATTAACATTGTCACAGTCATGTGATTATTTATTAAATATTAGACATCAATTATGATTTCACAATATTTGAATGCATGTACTTGCAACATTAGAAGGGAAAGTGGGAAGTGATCATTTGAAGAGAATGCAATGAATCTCTGGCAGTTGGAAGCTTGAAATTGTTTCATGAAATATTTACAGAGTTGGATATGGTAATTTATTGCAAAACAAAATTCAGATATTGTAATGGTACACTTCCATGAAGGTTTCAATT
Organism: Dioscorea dumetorum; assembly: GCA_902712375.1. Lineage (NCBI taxonomy): Eukaryota > Viridiplantae > Streptophyta > Magnoliopsida > Dioscoreales > Dioscoreaceae > Dioscorea > Dioscorea dumetorum. The sequence goes on from CACTHL010000482.1 coordinate 72,827, forward strand.
ATTCTACATTTGGTTTTTCATAATTTCTGTGTGCAAGGACCATGCCTAAGCTATTACTATCCCGCTGCAAAAATGTGTGGCTCTATACTCATGTTTTAGATATATTACTGGCTTCTTAAACCCATACTTCAATTTAAGGTAACACAATAAACAGCTCTTACGCTATTGTTATTCATCTTTCTACCTAACAGACCTGCATGAGATTTCAATTCATTGTTGGGGTCTACCTTGATTAAAAAAACACCCATGCACGTACATTATTAATTAATTGAAGTTATGTGGATTATAAGGAAATGCTTCTACACTAGTATCAACTTGTTCTAATTAGATATTTCAATTTAGAGTTGGCATCATCTAATTTCATGCATAACTTTAGACCAACATTATATGAATGAGAACTTTTTCACTTGTGAAGCAGAAAGGAGTAGTGTCTCTATCGAAGACCAATAGATATGAGTGCTAAGTAAAAGAAAATTCAGGTTATCATCATGGTCTGAGGTTTGCTAAAGATCTAAAATTGGCCACACGTCCTTGTAAATTTCTGGAAAAAATCTTGATGGCTTTTTAATACTATAAAAATAATTACCTATCATAAGTATGCGAATGTTTTTTTCTTAATGAAGGTTGATTTTGGATTATTCCCGATGGGTTCTCTTTTTTGTCACATATGTCACCTGCACTTTAAATGTTTTTCTTAGTTAACTTGTTGTAAAAGGATTCATTCATTGTCCCATTTCATCTTCATTAAGACCGTAGCTGATGCCAAACATTGTTGAGTTTTTGGTAATGATTCTAATAGCTGAAAGCCCTGGCTCTATTGTGAATATTCCCCACTTCTCTGATTTCCCTGCGCATCATTAATGGTATAAGTAGGCAAGCGTTTGTCTTTGTAAATCTAAGTAATTGCCTCTGAGGGATTAAGTGATGAACATTTAATGTAGATCATCCAAGGTGAGGAAATTCCAGGCTCAAACAGGAGATATTTATGCTCTGGTTGGGATAGTTTTTGAGAAAACGAGATACCACAATGCCTGGATGCATTGTTTTGAGGAAATTTAACCACTTTTTCATGATGCTTTCTTAATCATATTGAGTGTATGATCATAGTCAATATGATTGATGCCAGCTGGATCTAATAAGCCGTCTTTGCTAATTTTTCCTTTCAATATGAAGTGTTAATGCAGTTTCCTCATAAGATATAATATTTAGCAAATCATCTAGTTCATTAGCCCATGATATTGCTTATTAAGTTCAATATTTGGCTACAAGTATAATGATTGTTTTCTACAGACGTTTTTTACACCGTTAAACATTATGCTTAACTTTTCCTTTACCGCTTATCTGTTGTTGTTCCTGGTTATTCTATTTAAGGAGCATTTTATTTGTTATTCAGTCTGAATCTGGCTATTTAATATTGCAGAGCTTAGTCAGTTGAAGGACCTTGATCTGGGGTGTAACAACATCACGAATGCATCTTTGATACATTTAAAAGGTGAACACGTAGTTTTTAATATTTCATGGTTTTCTAGAATGTTTAGAATGCTATATCTAGCTCAGAATTCTTTTATTTTAGCTCTATTTGTAAGTTTGCATGCCCCTTGTTTGGGTTTCATTGACCTTTTTTTCATGTTCTTCATTTCTTATTTTCTAGCTTCATTTTCCTCCTCTGTTTGTGATTTTGATTACTTTCCTTTTTCTCTATACTTGATTACTTTTCTTCATTTTTCTTAATATTTTCTAATTTAGCTTCTCTTTCTGTTCGAGTAAATTTTAAATTTGCTAGTGATAAAGTTTGTTCAGCAAATTTAATTTTAAATGAAGGCATCATGGTTAAACTTAAAGAAGGACCCAAATTTATGTCGACAAGTTTTCACCTCTAGGCCTAGTAAGATAAGCTTACTGTCATTTTTTTCTGTACTACTAATGTGATTTTCAGCTGTCGAGTTTGTTAATTGCAGGCTTAATTAACCTGGAGAGCTTGAACTTGGATTCTTGTACAATTAGTTGCGAAGGTCTGTTGAACATCAGAGGTGAGTGCAACAATTAAGTTAGCAATATGTTAGGTGGGTTCAGATTTTCTCATTTGCTCAGTCTCCATTGTGTGCATAGCTTGAGCACAATATCCATCACTGAACATGGTGGCAATTATCATAATTACCCTGAGAATCTGCAAGTCCTTCTTTGCAAGCTTCCATCTGTTGTTGCAGGACTGACATCATTGAGAAGTTTGGAATTGTCAGAAACGGCAGTGAATAACGAAGCACTTGGTCATCTTTCTGGTTTGCTCTTTTATTGAATCTCACATACAAAAATACATCATTCACATGTGTCCTTTGAGGTTGCCTTATATTTAGTGAAGAATTATGTCATTTTATTCATAGAGTTCGCTATTCTTTGCATTAGTTTTGTAGGATTTCCATTCTCACTGGTCATTCATTGCTTTGATGATTATGTGATTATCTTGTCCCTAGTATGAATATCAATCCAAGTTGTATTGTGCATAGAACAACATGATCACTATTTCTGATATCTAACAATCATTTAAGGAACACTTTATTCAAGTCAGGAAAAAAAAAATGTAGTCTTTTACATAAACAGCTTTTTTCTTTAAGGATGTTTTCTTTTACAGGAAGTAATGCACTGAGGATAGAACAGTCTAGAATTCATTGTACCAAGTGTTAAATATTATGCAGGCCCTTACCAATAGGAGGGATTGGTGAAAGTTTAGTTTGATGATTCCCAGATGAATGAGAGCTACTTTGTATTCTACTGGATCTTGAACTTGACCCATTTATATTATAAGAGACAGTCATTATAACTAATGCTAAGTCTGACCGTTTAATTGGTCGACTCAGATAAAGTGGGGGCTATAAGATGACTCCTTTCGGAAGAACTTGACGTGGATAAATTTGGAAATAAAGTAACTATTATCTGGCTAGAACCTTGAGTGCCTTATGTTTCTCCATTATTTGCTTGTTTTTATTATTTTAGAGCTGGAAGGTGCAATAACAGTAACATAAGAAACACCAGTTTCAGTATATTTTCTTCTTATGCTATGAATCTAGGCTTTAATATCCATGTACGCAACAAAAGAAGATAATATTTTTAGAACCTCTGTTCGGTTATGGTTTATTAGAGATGTGTCATTTAACAGATGTGAGTCGTAATGTATATTTTGTACAATTATACTGATGTTTGTGGAAATATTGCATCATTTGATATTATTACTTCATGCCACCATTTGTGAGAATCAACTTTCCTGTATTATATTGTGAGCCATTTGTTCTTGAAGGGAGTTTGGTTCTTGGTTCATTTTATCTTTCCTTTCTGAAAAAAACTTGAAGATAGGTCTCTGATATGTAGTTCTTGACAATTTTCCTTATAGCCAATGATGGGGCTTTTTAATATGTTGTTCATTTGCCTCTGTAAAATGTCAAATTCGCTGTGTTTGAAGATAGCACTTGTATAATTAGCCTGATTGAACTGTTTTGTGCAGACTGTGCTGCATATATTCCTCGTTAACTTATCAAAACATACGGGATTTATTATCTTATTATATGATTAAGCACTTCTTCATTCTGAGTCATATATTTTGGTTATTCGTACTTGTGATTATCATGACAGTTTCATTGTTCTCAGATTTACACAATTTGGAGAATCTCAATCTGTCTTTCACTTTAGTCGATGATAATGGTTTGGAAGCATTATCGACATTGACATCCCTTAAGTCACTTAATCTGGACTCTCTTGATATTACAGGTGTTGGCATGCCTCTTCTTGCAAGTAAGCACATTTACTAATGTTACCATCCTTGACTCATTTTAACATGTATGTAAATGTCTGTTGTGATCATTTGGTCAGTGTGAAATATCTTCTCTTCTATTTTGGTTCTTCCATGCTATAATGGTCAAATGTTTGGTGATACTGGTAAATTTCAAATTTTTGATGCTGGTGGCATACTCAATATGCTTGTTTTTTGGTAAAATAGTACAACATCATATTAGCTTTCAACTTACTTTTTTCAATCTTTTCCTCATATTTATCTTATACTAGACAATTTTTTTTTTAAAAAAAATTGATACCATGCTCCATAGAAAACTTATTAGGTAGTCCTTTTATTGTTGTTTCTTTTACATCTGTTGTTTTGTAAAGAGAGAAAAAGAACCTAATTTCATAACTTTCGGGATTAGAAGTGAAGTAGCTTCCAAATATGAAGGAGAAAAGTTATAAATGAGGGCATTTTTAAAATTTCAGTGTGTTTTATACACCCTATCATTGTGAAAATCAAGGTTTTCTATTTTAATTTACAAAACACAAAATGTAAAGAAAATGCACACCCACGCATACTTAGATGGTGGTCAATCTAGATTTTTGTTTCTTGTTTAATTTATCTTTCTTTTAGCATTCATGCAGGTCTCATTGGATTGACTCATCTGGATTTATCTGGTTGCATAATTGATGATTTTAATTTGGACCAGTCAAAATGTACATGGAATTATTTCTTTTATATTAAGCTTTATGCTATTTTACTAGTTCAGTTTCGGACACCACCTACCCTCCTGTTTTTAGCAGCACATTTCTCATGCTGGATATGACTCTTGGTGGTGTTCAGTTATAGAAGGAAGAAGAGTTTGGAATTTGAAGTTGCAGTAACACTAATTAGTGTAATTAGCTATGTTGTTTAAGAACACTTATTCTAGTGCTACTTTTACCCTAATTCTAGTTTATAGCTTTGGGTGTCTGTTCTAGAATAATTCTGGATAACATGGTTTTTTGTTTTTTACTGATACATGGATCTTTACCAAAGTTTGTCTTTAAAGTATTTATAGTTGATGCACTTGAGTTTTGAACTTTATGCTTCATTTGCAGAAGTTACATACTTAAGGCTTCATTGAGTTAACTCGATAAATTGATTAAATACAGACCTTAATATAGTACAGAATCAGGTTGTATAGATAAAGTTTAGTCAAACAATTGCGCCATACTATATAATGGTATTTTGATTGCTTTAATGTCGTTCTGGGCCAATGCCCCAAAAAACATGCTGCTTTGGCTTCTGTTGTCTTGAGCATTGTGGAATTCTCTATGAACGCTTCTTCAGAAATTGATGGTGCTGATCTGAATTTTACTACTTTGCAACCATTGCACATTTTTTTTATGCTTAAATATGACGAACAGGCTTCAAGAATTTGCAGTCTCTTGAGATATGGGACGGGATTCTCATTGATGATGACATGGACAGCATCAAAGGCCTTACTTCACTTAAACTGTTAAATCTGTCTAAGAACTTTCGTCTCACAGATCGGGCATTGGAAAGTGTTTCTGGTATTGCAATAAAGATCCAGAGCATAAACTATTCTCCAATTTGGGTTTCCAGATGGTTATCTTGCTCATTATCTTGTCCTTTGTCACCTCTGCAGGATTGACTGCCTTGTGTTTGCTGAACCTTTCAGTTAATCCTGACATTACTGATGCTGGTCTGGTACATCTTACACCATTGAAGAATTTAAGATCACTTTATCTGGATTTAACCGAAGTGACTGCAGCTGAGCTAAGGAGACTTCAAGCTCATGTTCTTCCTAATCTGCTAATTTTTCGGCCAGGCATGCCACCGTGATGTTCTGAACAAGCAAAACCTGAAATAAATTGTAGATATGGATGCAATATTGCTAGTGATATTTGCAAGTAGTATTACAAAGACTTGGGATTTGTGTTGGTTTGTCTGAAGAATGACTTGGGTTTGTCACACCTTGTTTGTTATACGTGAGCCAATGAAAAGAGAATGTTTCCTTTGCACATGTCAATGCGAGTAATTTTGTCAAAACTCTTTTCACTAGTCATGTTGCATCATGGTAAAATCTCTAGACTTAGTGTTGTAATTGTTTGAGAGAAGAAACAAATATGTGGAAAGTCATCAGTACCTTATAATTTTTAAAAATACAGTATCAAGTGAACGGTTTCGTATATTTTCTCTGCTGTAGGAAAGTTATTGTTCCATCCAGTTCTTGTTTATTCTTGTTTTCGCAAGGAACTCTGCTAAGGATGATTTTTGATGGTAAGGTCAATTCATTTTTATTATTATGATTTTGTATTTGGATATATTTTCATGTCAAAGTGCACTTTTGGTCATGTAAATCTTACCTTTGAATTCATATCAGGCATCATTCCTATATAAATGGTATAAATTTATTTATTGTGCTAAGCTTCCCCCCCCCCACACACAGAAACAAACTAGGATTCTTTTCTTGGCTGTAAAATTTTGGAAGTTTATTAAATTCAGACAAAAAATGCTTTGAAATCAAATCTCCAAAGTAGAAAAAGAAAAATGTTTTCTTTTTTGTGTGTGGTCCAATGCAAACCCAAAATTTGCAGTTTAGTGAGTAAATAATTGATACATGATCAATTGTTTCTAATTTACAGCTCATAAAATCCTTATCCATCAACACAAGCTATTATTGACAAAAATTTCATATAACAAATGGAACTGGTCTATCTGCAAAGATATGCTGAGTATTACTATAACCTATTATTGCCAACTACCCCCTCGTGTGACTTCTTAATAGTTGATTGCTTAAAATATAATTACAGAAACTCTACAGACCAAGATCATGTAAGATTAATTGTAAATTAGATATTAAATGAATGGCTCATATTTGTCTCCAATATTCTTTTGTAAACACAAAAATCAAACCTTCACAATGAATTGATACATTCTATTTCCATCGTTCTTTACAAAAAAATTCACTTTTATAACCAATAAATTGACAAACAAAAGACATACCTCTCTAATTAGTTTAAGGAACTAATCATATGATTTTTTTTTCTCTTTACAACACTATATTTAATTTACCATTCAGAAATAACTTTTCAAATAAAATCAAGAATGACACAGGCTGTTAAAATCAAGAAATTTGGGAATACCTCACAAGAAAAAAAAATAACACCGGCGGGTAAATTGCATATTAAAATAAATCTCCAAAAATCTGCAGATTTGAAGTTTAAACCCTTCAAAAGCTCAGTAGATTGAAGAAACTTTGATATGCTAAGATGTCAGATCCAAAAACAAAATAGTTGAACTTATATAAGTGGTTAGATCAGTTGAAAGGCTAATTTCCAGTTGAACAGGTTGAACCAATTGATCAGACGAGTAACCCAAACATATCCATTTATATAAGGGAAAATTACTATTCACCCATCGGGAATTTCAAAACTGGCCTAAAACCCCCTCCTATTTTTGCACACCACGGACAACCCCTCCGTTATAGTTTGGTTCCCTTCCACCCCCCGTCTGTCACATGAAATGGGTCCGTGTTATGAAAATCCAATTATACCCCTGCAAATGGTGGGAAAAAACCACGCCCGATCACATCATGTCATGTCCGACCTTTATGCATACATTTGTGAGTTTTTTCCCCCTGACGGTTTATTGTTCTCATAGAAAGTTTAGAACATATTTTTGTTCTTGTTCTCCTTTTCCTTCTGCTCATTTGGTTTTTCGATTTGAATTCTTCCGGTCACCCGATATTATGGACAGCTTTTGTGCCATTGCTAGATATAACGGGGAGGGACGAGTCCTAACGTTCACTGCGTCGACTGAATGGGAGTCAGTGTTAGCTGAGATATGTGAGCGCTGGGGTCTCGATGTTTCTCGCGTGAGTGTGAAGTTCATCACACCCGATGGACATAATACGGTTTGCCCAATAGAGAACGAGGTCGACTTCCAGCGGATGTGTCATGTGTTCTCCATTCTCAAAGGCGGTGTAGTCGATATGGTTGTCGAGACGGATGACGTGCCACCGCAGCCTACTGAAAACGAGTTATTGTCGTGATAATGCGTTGCTCTCAAACAATTATGCCGTTGTATGTCAGTTATTGTTTAATAATTCCATTATCTGTATGAAAGAATGAATTCTCCGTTTAAATTTGAAGTCTTCGATTAATTTATTATGTTTCTATTTAAGCATGTCATATACCGTTTGCATTATTGCGTCTCTGTTTAACTTTGTCTGTTAACGTTTAAATATTAACTTTATCAATTAAAACTGCGGAGTTTATGCTTAAATCCTGATCGTTTGCGTTTGAACTGAAGTGTTGGCAGGAATTCGGAATCTGGGAGCGCTTCTGTCCCACCACATGGCGAGCCGGATGGTGTCGCATGCCTACCTTCCTCGTCAGATTAACATGAAGTGTTGTCATTAGACGTCGGACAACGTTTTGATGGCGTTGAACATTTCCGAGATACACTTTGCAATTTTGCCATCAGTCAAAATTTTGATTTCAAATTCGTGAAGAACGAAAAATACCGGGTCACTGTGGAATGCGCGGCCGGTGGATGTCAATGGCGCGTTCACGCATCAAAGGAATATAATAGAAATACCTTCAGAATCAAGACAATGGACCCGTCGCACACTTGCGGTGGTGGAATTGGCTCGGCGTCACACCCGAAAGCGTCCAAAAAATGGGTAAGCGCACGAGTGATTCAGAAGCTCAAGGACCGGCCCTTGTACAAGGCCATCGACATTCAGAAGGACATGTTGCGGGAGCATGGTGTCCACATTCCATACAAGCAGGCTTGGTTGGGAAAAAAACATGCCCGGGTGACCCTCGACGGCAGCGATGTCTCCAGCTATGACTTGTTGCTTTGGTACGTTGATAAGGTGGTTGAGACGAACCCCGGCAACATTGCGTTTGTGGATAGAGACGGTGAGCGGTTTAAGCGTGCGTTATTCTCTTTCAACGCGTGCATTTTGGGATTCAAGCGGGCATGCAGGCCGCTGCTATTTGTCGATGGTACCCACCTCCTGGGAAAGTACCGGGGTACTCTGTTGGGTGCGACAGGTAAAGATGGAAACAATGGCTTCTTCCACGTCGTCTTCGCTATTGTCGACAACGAGACCGACTCCAACTGGACGTGGTTCATTTCCAAGTTAGGTGATGCTTTATATGACGACGGCGATTACGAGGAGATAATTACATTCGTGTCGGACAGGTCAAAGGGCCTTGTTAACACGATTGCCAGAGTCTTCCCTTCATCCCCACATACATAATGCATTCGGCACTTGGAGGCCAATTTTATGAAAGCCAATGTCAGACTTGGGAAGGCATTGAGGGAGGAGTGCTGGTCCATATGCTTTCGTATCGCGTGGGCATCGACGGCCAAAGAATTCGATGACACCGTCAATGAACTGCGGGCCGCATCACCCGAAGCCTATCAGTGGTTGATTCACAAGTCAGACGTGTCACACTGGTCGAATTATCTGTTCAAAGGTGACCGCTGGGGCGAGATGTATTCAAATGTAGCTGAGTCGTTCAATGCGTGGATCAAAAAAGCTTGACACCTACCGGTGACGAAAATGGTCGACGCTATAAGGTATTCGAATGTTAAATTACATGTAACGCTTAAGATTTCCCTTTACCATTTAATGATTGTTATCTTTGTTTAAAATGCACTCGTCTACGTTTTGATATCGTCCCCCGTGTTTAACATTCACGGTCACCGTTTAGTCCGGTAGAATCCTCGTGTAATCTAACGAATGTAAATATCATTGTCTCGATTTAAATACCATTGTCTATGTTGTTCTTCTTCAATCTTTAGTTTATTATTCTTCCGATTACGCCGATGTGGTTGTGTTTAAATATTCCTTTATTCGCGTAAATTTCTTTAAGATTTCTCATACTCGTTGTGCGAGTTCAAGTTGATGCGCATGTTATGCACTCGCCGTGAGCAAGCGAACAAATGGGAGATGTTCTTATGCCCGGACATACATTCAAAGGTTGAGACGCTTGTTCGAGATAGCCGAAGTATTCACGTTGCTCGCCGTGTCGCCGATCGCTACGAAGTGATTGACCAAAGGCAAGAACTCCGTAGACCTTGCTAGTAGAACTTGCTCATGTCGTAGATGGAAAGTTTATGGCATCCCATGCAAACACGCTTGCGCTGCGATGATGCGGAAGGACAAAGCAATGTTCATCGCTTTATTAGCGATCACTTCACCTGTCGACACTTACAAGCCGGCGTATAAGGAAGCTATATTTCCCATACCCGACAATGAGAGGCCCACGGACAACAATCGCGATCCGCTTTTGCGGCCGCCCGTGACAAGAAGGAAACCCGGGGCGTCCTAGACGAAGGAGGATCGAGTCGCAAGCGTTTGATGTCCGCGAGTTACATTGCAGCCCCGCCGCCATGCGTCCGGTCACAATCGTAGAACTTGCAATGAAACCGTCGCCGAGTAGGATTTGTAAAAGGATAATCTTTTAAAGCCGACAAATTTATTTGGTTATGAAGCCCCGATATTTAAACAGAGAATAAACGAATTTTGTTGTCTCGCATTGAATATTTAATCACAAAAACCTAATGTTAAAGGGTGACACATTTAAACAAATCACACACCGAATCAAGCGTACGCAAGTGAATGTTAAAGGGATAATCTTGGTAATAAACGGTAACAAATAAATTTAAACTGCCACATCGCTCGTTGTCATTCTTTGGTATTTCAACTTTGGGAACGAATGTAAAATAGTGACGCATAAACTTAAGCGATGGCCGTTATAGTTAAACAGATAAGGCGGCGAGTTGTACACATCTTGCGTGAAATGTTTAACGGAGACTTTGTCTGGTACAATTAAATTAGAGTGACCATTCAGTGCGAATGCGAATTTATTACTATTTAGTACAATTAATTTTGAATTCAAATCCCACACGTAAGCGTCAATGCACGGAGGACGTTAGGGGAACATGCGACCCCTAGACTTCTATTTAAACAATAAACGGAAACCAGAGGCACATCCACATATTACACATAGAGAAAGAAGTATGTACAAGTCCCTTCTCAACGAGCTCTGCCAGAGAACACGGCGGTCGGCACCGGAGTACTCAACCGCCAGACAGGGCCCCGACCACATCCCCGCCTTCGTGGGCACGGTGGAGGTGGATGGGACCACTTACTACAGTCCTTACCCTGCGAAAACAACGAAGGACGCCCAGAACTCTGCGGCCGAGGTGGCGTACAGTGACCTCTGTCCTCCATACCCTGGGAGGATGAATACGCCTCCCGGTGCTGCCGCCTTCATTGCCGGGCCTTCCACCGCAGCACCTTCCGATGCAGCGCCTTCACTCGCCCGCGAGAACTCCAACAGCGAAGAGTTGGAGTGCTTTCTAGAAAGCATGCTCGTCGAGCTTGACGAGAAGGAAGCAGTCCTCTCCGTAAAAGTCGACCGAATAAGAACCCGCAAGGGCCAAGTCGAGAAGCTGCTCCAGAGCCTGAAGGCCAAATGAAGGTGGACGTGGATATTTTTGGTAAATAATGTTTGTTTCAGTTTGTAGATGTATAATTTAGTATGTCTACACTGGTTGTAATAGAACTATTTTTGAATGAAAAATTTTTGAAGGGAAAGAAATTTGTTACGCTGTAATGTTTTGATCTTTAAACCGAGACGTGTATATTTCAAAATCGGCACAAAATTATACACATGTACATTTGTAAAAGGGTAACGACAATATTTAAAAAGCACGAGTGCTTGTAAACACTGAAAATAGTATTTACACAGAGACCGCGATGTGTAAACAAGCCAATCCAAACATACACACCGAATGTTAAAGGGAGACGCATGGTAATAAACTGGGGCACGTACTGTTAAACTGAGAGAACCCTCGTTCTCGATCGTGGATAGTTACACGCGGGGATCGATTGTTAAACGGTAACGCGTAGGGGCAAGTGATGACGGTTATATTTACACAATGACGAGGAGTTTCGCACAGTGAGCATTATAGACTAAAGACCGTCATCGATGTTTACAAACTAGAATGAAAACTATAACGTTTACGTTGGAAAATTCTGAAACGTCGCATGGGCATAAATAGAATTGAATTTAACCTAATTACGATATAACGTAATCATGGCAACCGTACAATGTGAATTTATTATTAATTACTCGAATTTAATGTTGACGTGCGAATCGGTCAAGCGTGAACGTAACCGATGCCATTTACAATACGCTTTACTGTATTCCATTTATTTCACCGAAAACCAATGCTTTTTTTATAGAAAGAGTTATGGTTGTATATAAACATCAAGCCGGAACAAGATACACACGCAGATATTATCCACATCTCACAACAATGTTTAGGTCACGTCTAGCAGAGTTTTGCCAGGAGACACGACGCCCCTCGCCGGAGTACGCCACTCTCCGGGAAGGCCCTGACAACAACCCCGTCTTTCTGGCCACGGTGACAGTCGACGGGACCCCTTTCTCCGGTGCTTCCTCTCGCGGAAAGTGCCGAGCAAGCGCAGTAACATTGCCGCCGAGGTGGCGTTGAAGCACCGTGTCCTTCATGCAAAGGTGGAGATGACCAAGTCCCCGGTTGCCGCCGATGACGTATCCGATGCGGGTACTTCATACCGTAAGACTTATCGGCTGAGTGTTAAAAAAGGCCAGCCTCCCATACGTAATCCTTGAAGTCTCCATTGCGGGGCCTTCATGACGCGTTGGGGATTACACCAGCCTTGAAGAGTTGGAGTGGGTTTTCGAACACCTGGTCCGTGCACTAAACGCAAAACTTGAACGAATAAAAGATCGAAAGGCACGTGCACAAAAGCTGCTCCAAGATTTGAATGACAACAAGGGGGTGGAGTGAAAGATTATGTTCGAGTTGCTGTCAATTAGTAAATTGAGTCATCTAAATGGAGTCGTCTATATTTGAATTGAGTCGTCTGAATTCAAACATAGTCATTCATATCTATACAAACGTAATCTATATTTAAACACATAACAAAAGAGTTGGTAAAGTTTATTACTAACCGCTTGTATAAAAAACCAATATCAATTACTTTCACCGTTAATTCTGAAAAGTTAAATCAGTGTGACGTTTGTTTTAAATTTATGTCATTTCCGTGGCGATAAGCTTAAGTTATAAATACTTGTTTAGCAAATATTGTCACGTGGAATGTAATACCAAACGTAGCCTCCTACAATTACACGGGGACTCCTAAACATAAACTACACGAACTATAATTAAACAGAGACAACGAAGTTTAAACGGATACTACATCATTTTGGCAGGCGTGTATATTTCTCCGTAAAACTCCGACTGTTAACCAGAGACAATTACCATCAACGCACAGCTAATATGTTTAAGTTAAGATAATAAATTAAACTACCTTATTTGATTGTCAATGACTGATACGTAACAATAGGAACATGAAACTTGTTACCTGTCCTCAAATAGTTAAACGAATGGTTCGCTAGTTAAACGGAAAGTCTTAATGTTAACGTGCGACACCCGAAATTAAACTGAGGGAAGACATTTTGAATAATACATGCATTCGATAGACTCTAGTAAGTTAGCGTTGGGAAAGTGTGCATTGATTAACCCGTCAACGTAATTTACTGTTATGTGTTACAATTAAATTTTGTTATGGAATTCAAATGTCAAATTTATTGGTGTCAGACTCGAGAAATAGTTCAAACGCTCGATGAATACATTTGTATTTAAAGAAGAATCGGAAACAAGAGACGCACGAGATATTACACGCAGACCCAACAAAATGTATGTGCCAATTCTCAACTCGGACCGCGTAAGACGCACCATTCCACACCGGTGTACTCCACCACCGGGGAAGGCCCCCTGTGGCTCCCACGCTCGTGGCCACGGTCACGGTGGATGGGACCACTTTTTCCAGCCGTAGACCCGAGAGAACCGAGGCGGAAACACGGAACATTGCTGCCCTAGTGGCGTTCTATGAGCCGTGTCCTTCGCATCTTAGGACGAGGGGTACGTCTCCCGCCGATGCCGATGGTATGACAACCGGGAGGTGCCGCATATCGCACTCGTTTATCTATGCGTGTTTAGAAATATTTCTCTAAATCGCTCGAGTCATCACTACAAGGCCGATGACCTATCCTCGGGAGTGGTTTCGGAAGAATTGGTCGGGGATCCGACGAAAAGCGGCATCCCTCTCCGCGTAACTCGATCGAGTGGTATCCCATAAGAGGGATGTGGAGCGGCCGCTCCGGTATGCGAAAGTGTATAAAATGACGGAATGACGGTTATTGTCTTGTTTAGTGTTGTTTTCAGTTATCAAATAAGAACTTTGCTTAATTATGGGACGTTCTGTCATTTCGAAATTCTAAGTTCGTTGTTACTCTTCGATAAATGTTAAACGTGGAGGACGCATGTTGAACAGACACGCTGAACGTTAAACGGAAATCCATACATCTTAAGCAAATGCTAACCCATTCGTACACATGAAATGCACGGTTTAAATGGAAACAGTGGATAGTAAACAATATCACGAACCTTTACGTGGACAATCGTAATCTTAAACGGGGACGGTAATATTAAACCTGTTATGACAAAGATAAACAGAGAATGCCTTTTTGACCCGATAAAACTATATTTTAAACGGAGACAAAGAACACGTAATGGGTGACATACTTTAAAAAAAAAAAATCCGCTCCATATCGCAGCTTGATGAAGACATTTGAAAAGTTACGTACAATAGGGTCTCTAACATTTAAAAACAAACAGCGCAAGCACAATAGGGTCTCTTACCTTTAATAACGGCCGCCATATGTTAAACAATGACATAGAGACTTAACTGTGGGTATGTGATCAACCAGGTACCCCTAGTGTTAAATGGGAACGGTGAATTGTAATATTAAATAGGAACTGTAATATTAAACACGTAACGACAAAAGAAAAACAGAGAATGCATTTCTTCCCTGATAATTCCCTATTTTAAACGGAGACAACAACACGTAATGGCTGACATACTTTAACAAAAAAATTTGGCGCTTACGGGTTCATAGCGCATTTGATGAAGACATTTAAAAAGTTATGTAGAATACGATCTCTTCCTTTAAAAACTGTCAACGCAAGTAGAATAGGGTCTCTTACCTTTAACAACAGCCCCCATATGTTAAACATAGACATATGGGGTTAAACGTCCACCATTAATATATAACGGGGAATATGTGAACAACCAGGTACCCCTGGTGTTAAACGGGGACGGTGTACATTGCACGGAGGTCCGTATTGTTAAAGTGGAAGACAATGTTTTAATAGTGACATCGTCATTTTTTACAGATGTACTTCATTTTATAAAGCAAAGCATGACCCTCAAAAGGTACTATGGAATGTAAAGCAAAAAATCATTGAATCTGAAACAATAACGTATAATACTAAATGTACATTGAAATTTCGCCATGTCGCTGAAATGAATGAATTGAATCAATTAAATTAAAAACAATATCGACAAAACTGTTTTACATTTCATAAAAAATGCCGGTGCTTAAGAAAATCTTACTTCC
Organism: Dioscorea dumetorum; assembly: GCA_902712375.1. Lineage (NCBI taxonomy): Eukaryota > Viridiplantae > Streptophyta > Magnoliopsida > Dioscoreales > Dioscoreaceae > Dioscorea > Dioscorea dumetorum. Next base: position 88,139 of record CACTHL010000482.1, read on the forward strand.
CCCACACCGGAGGCATCCCCGGATGCTTGATGCCGGATGCGCGTCCTTCCTTGGATTATGTGGGCGGCGTACTTTAATCTCAAATAGGGGACGTCCGTCTCGCGGTATCCGTAGCTTTTCACTCGGAGTAATTGTTCGATAAACCGCATCACGTAGATGGCGCAGCCGACACGCCCCTTTTTTGTCACGGTGTTTCATCATCGTGGACAAGCGGGTACTGTGCGGTCACCGTCATGGCGTACTCCATTTCGAGACAGTTGTCGAATAGTTCCCGCTGTCCAAGTGTACAACTCGAGGTTAGAATAGCAAGCATCTATGGCACCCTGACAATGGAAATCTAAATTGCAGAGAACTTACCATTGCTACCGCGTCTCTATCGTACTCTTCACTTTGGCATGAAGTGTGATGTTTGTACTCTTTCTTGTTATTGTCGAGCACCACGACGTGGAAGTGGCCATTCAAGATTATGGGAAGGATGATGATGTCAACGTCACTGACAACTTTGGTGGAATCTCCGACCATAGCCAAAGTGGTCTCATGTGCGTCTTCCACCTTTGACATAAACAACGCTAGTGGTCGAGTGATGGAGGCGCACTTCTTATGAGGATATGGAGTTCTGGTAAGTGTGTTTTGTACGATGCACACGAAGGTACGAATAGGTTGGCCCGGGTGGTGCTGACATAATCATTCCTCCAGACGACGGAACTACGGTTAAACGGAAACAGATGTGATTGATTAATAACACGTAGACGTTAAGTGGGAACAACCCATACGTAAATGATAATTTATACTGTTAAACCGCAACATCGTAAGTTAAACGGTAAAGCACTAGTTTAAATAGTAACTGTTATAATTAAACGGAAACGCCACGACGTAAATGGGATGATCTATATATAAACACTAACATCTACACTATCATACTTACTCGTCCATGGGGAAGTTGAGGAAGATCTTGATCAAGTCCTTCTCGAATACGTCGAGGCGCGATAGACCAGCGTATTTTTTCTTCATCGGAACGAAGTGTTTATGAACTTCTTGATATTGCTGGTTGGTAAGGGTCACCGCTTCGTTTTGTTCTCGGTGACGTTCCCTTGCCCCCGTCAACAGCCTTTATTGGGATCATCCTTAGATGCTTCTTGTTGTTGCGGGATCGCGCATACACTGGATGCGGTACTGTCGGCCGGCCGTTCCTCCGCGGGTAGGAGTTCCTTCACAATAGAGGCAACGGTCTTCCCAACCTCGGCCAAGGCAACCTCCACACCCTAGGATGGTTCTTCTTCTTCAGGGATAGTGTCCACCACTCTCGATGCGCCATTGTCGGCCGCGGCCGCCGGCTCCACCGGGACGGGGATTTCGGAGACTTCCTCAGATGCGGCATTGCCAACGGCGTCGACGATCTCCTCCACCACGACGGTCACGTCATCAACTGCAACGGTCTACACAATAGCATCAGCCGCCGGTGGTGCTACTTTTGTTTCATCATCGGCCGGTGGTGGACACAGAGGCGGCATAATTGTCTTTGCCTTTTGTGCAAGCCTCTTCAAACGTTGCCTCTTCACACGTGGCCGTCTTGGAATGGCCTTCCCGACGAAGTCGTCGTCGCCAAATTCCGACGCCTCCTCCGCCCCTGACACTTCCTGTATTTGTCCCGACGGTGCAGCCAATTGAAACCTTGCCTCCAATGCCTCAACCCGAGCAACAAGCTAGGGGAAAACGTTCATCATCACCTGGCACGCCTGCAAAAAGGCTGTAGTGACATCGTCGCCTAATGCCGTCGGGAGGACTGTCGTTCTCGTGACCGGGGCAGGTGTTGCCGTTGGGCGGGGTAGGTGAGGGCCTACCCAACGCCGAGGGTTGCGTGTTGGGCTGGAAGTGGGGGAACGACGTCGTCGAGAACGGACGGGAGGGGCTGGCCTCTCCTCTTGCTGTCGTGCAAGTGATTCCTCCGCCGCCTGGCCCGAACAAAAGTCTCCTCCTCGCATTCGTCGGGACCACCTCAGAAACTAACATATATAAAGAAAACAATCTCAGCCAAATCATTCAATTTAATCCAAAACGAACGTATTTAAACATTTGACATATATACGTAAACGATGTGGCACACATTTAAAAGGAGTATAACAAGGTTAAACGAAGTCACCAAGCGTTAAACACAAACTACAGTTAATAAACGGTGATGACTATAATTAAACATTAACTGCTCTTGTTAAACACATTGTTCCTGATTTATTACCTCTTTTCCTTCGAGAGCTGACCAACTAGTTTCTATCATGGCATGCTTCCGGTATATACTTTCACAAAGAGCACAAGCACCCTTGGGGTCTTGCCGAAACGGACTTTCTTACCGGTTCCGGCCACCTCGTAAAACCAGATGGTCAGCGCGATCGAGCAACCCTTAATGTACCCCGTGTTTACCTTCCCTCCCTCGCATCTAGCTTGCACTCGAGCGGCAGCTTGTGGAACGTCCTCCACAAGCCATTTGTGCGTCGCCTGCGCCCATGCGTACTGCCCCATGCCAGGTAGATCGTCAACATAATCAACGATCCAAGTGGGCACCGAGCATGAGGTATTCGGGAAGAGGATTGTCCACATGAGGTACGCCATCAAAAGTTTCACAAAATCCTCCACTTCCCCCTCTCGACCAACAAGACGCCGTAGAGTGCTCCTCATGGAGTCTCGTGTCTCTCGTAGCTTTTCGATAAATACCTCCCCTCGAATGCCGACCGTGTTTTCTTCTTCTTAAACAGACCGCGTCTCCGTCGCAGCCAGCACTCCATAACGAGAGCCACATCCTCGAGCTCGAAGCCTCGCAGCTCGCCCCGATCCCGACTTTATTGGTGCGGCCATCGTACCTCGCGCAAGCGAATCAAGAAGGGCCCTCTCTTGGAATACAGCCTTCTACCTCAGTGAATGCCGCAAACGGTGTCCTTTGGATGATCTCCCAATGTAGGGAGGTCATGTGTCAAGTAGCATCTCCCGTTGACTAGGTTTACCGCCATAATCACAAGACTGCGACAATGACAACACTTGTTAAACAGATACCTCAACTGTTACACAGAGACAAAAGGTTTTATACGGAAAGCTCAATGCTTAAACAGAGATATGCACCGTTAAACGGAGACAAAAGGTTTTAAACAACAACTCATTTCTTACACGAAAACCTCATTTTACAAACTGCAACTATAACAAATGGAAGGCGAAACGCATATTGTAAGCATTACACAAACAAAAAACAATTGAAAACTCTTTCAATGATCGTGGGCATAGCCGAAAACCCTAAACCAAAACCCTGACCGAGAAATCTGCCTGCAGACTAGAAAAAACCCCAGCCGAGAAATCCCCCCGCATGCTTCAGTGTCTTCCGATAAAAACAGATCCACACAAAACAAAACCGACGAATATCTCCGTGTAACAGAGTAGTTCAAATAGAAGCCTTACTTAAAACACAACTTCTGTAATACCTTGAGTTGCAAACTGATAAAAGTGTCGGATACTTGTACAAGAGTGATTCAGGTGGACTGAAGTTACAGAGGATGTCGAAGCAGAGAGAGAGCTTCGGAGAGGGAAAAGCTGAAGAAAGTTAAGCAGAGAAGAAAAGCGAATACGGCTCTCTTGGGATTCCCATACGAAAAACCCTCCACTTCCTCTCTAACCGGCGAAATGATTGCACCACGACTTCCCATGCAAGATAGGGGCAATTCCGTCTGTGAAATTGAAAAATAACTCCGTTAACCACCGTTTCATTCTTTGGGGGTTTGAAAATCATTGTGTTTAAAAGGAAGGGATTTTTAGGGATTTGAAAATTAACGGGGTGTTTTTGGCCATTTCGCAAACTTATGGATTTTTTTTGGCAATTTCCACTTTCTAAAATGGTTTGATTCAAACACTGGTCGTTTTCTTCCTTACAATTCTTCTGTACTATGGGATAGAGTGTATTAACTATAAAGTGCTTTTGTGTGGGTTCCGCCTGAACATGAAGAGGTTCTCATTTCTTAGTCTACGTGGCGCTCGTTCACAGCTTCGGAAGGTCTACAACTCTCTCTTTCTCTCGCTCGCTCTTACGAATTGGGAGTTCTTGATCCTTTTCGGCCAGGTAGTAATCTACTAAGTTTTCTGCAATTTCGATTTACAAGGGGATTTCGGACATGTTTGTGTTCTGTTTTGATGAACTTGCGTTCCTATTCTGTTTTGTGCCTTTGGTTTTTTTTTTTGGTTGCTAGCTTGATGTTATAGATTGCAAAAACAGGATTTAATGTGAATGAAGTTGATAGTAATGAGAATGGACTTGTAGTTAGTTGTTTATTTGTGATTTGTTCTTGGTGTTTTTGAGAAGAATGGTGTTCTTGAGAACATCAAATGAGCGGTCAGAAGATGGTTTATTGTGAGATTAAAGAAATTTCTTCGTTTTCCTTATTGACTGTATCGATTTTTTATGCATTAGTTTTGTTTCTTGATGTTATTTCGTCTAAAGTTTTGGTATGTTCTGATGAATGTTTTCATGTTTGGTCAGCTCATGCTTGATCGGATCAGTAGCAATCTGAGGGGCACTAGTACTGCCACAAAGTGAATAGGAGTGGGAGTAGAAATCAAGCACACAAAAATCCCGAAGGATAGAACGAAGCCGAGTGCCTCCCGAAAAGCAGAAGCCAAAGCGCGAACCTCAGCCTTAGCACTGGACTTGGCAAAAGTTGCATGTTTCTTGGTCTTCCAAACAATAAGAGAAGGCCCAAGAAAAACACGGTAGGCAGTAACAGAGACTCTATCATCAGGGGAACTAGCCCAAGTAGCATCAAAATATGCCTGCAGCTGAAGTGTGGATAGTTGAAAATAGAACAAACTACGAGATGCAGTGCCACTAAGATAGCGCAAGACCCGAAGAAGATGAGCATAATGAGCAGAAATAGGAGCAAGGAACGAACCGACCGAGGATATGAATTGAGTGGGAAATATCGAGACGAGTGGCGTCAAGTAGAACAGACTACCAACCGATGTCGATAGCGCGAGGGGTCGATAAAGGAAGACCATCCGAAGCTCGTAGCCGCAAATGTAACTCCATCGGTGTAGCGCCCGTACGGGTATCAATCAAACCCGATCAAGCAAGATGTTCAAAAGTGTAGCGTTGCCGAGAGAGACGATAACTATCGAATGAGAAGTTTTTTCAATACCCGAGAAGTAACGAAGCCGACCCAAATCGCCATTAAGAAAGTGTCACACGCTTCGTTTCACAAAGGTAATATGAGCAGAGTCATCCCAAGAAGAATCATGTCATCCACATATAGAAAAAGGATAATACGACCTCGATAGGAGGTATGAACAAATACTGCTGGATCATGAATGCTGGCAGTGAAACTAGCAACCTTAACGACTGTGCTAAATCTCTCAAACCAGGCCATGGAGCCTGTTTGAGACCATAAAGAACACGACGTAGAAGACAAATAGATCCCGGGGGCACCTGAAGACCAGGATGAGTCATGTAGACCTCCTCCTTTAAGTCCCTGTGAAGAAATGCATTCTTCACATCAAGCAGATGAAGGGACCATCTACGATGGCCGCAACAGCAATCAAGGTGCGAATTGCATATGGGCTACTAGAGCAAAGTCTCCTCATAATGACGACCATGCTCCTGCCGGAAATCACGAGCAACTAAACGCGCTTTACAAAGACTTAAGAGTCCTATCGGAATGGGTTTTCACTCGGTAGATCCAAACGACAGGTGATAGGAACAAAGATGAGAAAGGAGAAGAACTATATCCCGTGTGTGAGCCCGATATAAGGCATCAAGCTCCTCTCGCCATGGCATGCTACCACTCAAGTGACCGAACTACCTTCGTATAGGTTCCCCGGCTCATGAACAAGTGTGACACTAGTACTAGCAAAGGCATAACGGTCGGGAGGATATAAAGAGGAGGGATCACGTAAAGAATAAGGGTGAGATGGTACCTCGGATGTGGAATCGTAGTAGGAGTAGCATTGGAGTAGGTAGGCCGAGAGGGAGATGCGACGAGTTCCCCGACAAAGTGATAAGAGCAACGGACAAAGCGGATAAGCGGGAGAAAAGGAGTAAAAATCAATAGATAAAGAAGGAGAGGGAATATGAGAAGAATGAGAGAGAAGCTCTAGAGAAGGGGTGGGGAGGACAAAGAGAAGAAACCGAAGGAGCGGGCTCGCAGAGAAGGAGGAGGAAAGAGAAAAGACAGAGGGACCGTGGGAGAGGGAGACTCAGTAGAAGGTGGAGAAGCATAGAAGGTTGTGGACTCATCAAAGGTGATATCACGAGAGACGCAAATACGACGAGTGACGGGATCATAACAACGATAGCCTTTATGCTCAAGATTATATCCCAAAAACACAGGGAATAGACTGGGCAGTGAGCTTGATTATATCCCAAAAGCAAGACAAAACACTGACAACCAAAAACATGAAGATGATCATAGCGGGGAAGAGTGTCATATAGACATTCACCGGGGCTACGATGCTGAAGGTAAGAGAAGGGTTGTAGGTTAATAAGATAAATAGCAGTATTAACTACGTCTGCCCAGAAATGAGGAGGAAGAAAAGCGCCAAGTAGTAGAGCATGGGTTGTCTATAAGATATGACGATGCTTACGCTCAGTGACCCCATTCTGTAGATGAGCTCCAGGACAAGATAATTGAGGCAATGTGCCCTCAGAAGCCAAAAAGTGACGAAAGGCCTGAGAAGTGTATTCACCGCCAGAGTCAGACCGAAAGGTCTTGATAGAGGCAGAAGACTGGGTGTGCACCATAGTGGTGAAAGAACGATAGATAGACAATGATTGACTACGATGATGCATAAAATAAAGCCAGGTAAATCGAGCGTAGCCATCAATAAAAATAACGTAATAGCGATTGTCTCTTTTAGACACAAATGGTGCAGAACCCCAAACATCAGAATGAATTAGCTCGAAAGGAGCAGTAGTTTGAGACTTACTCAACGGATAAGGACGCCGTAGTCGATCACCGATCTTACAACCGACACAAACAACATCGAAGTAGAGACAGCCTCCTAAAACACCATGACGAAGTAGAGAGGACATACGAGATGGACGCAAATGACCAAGACGATGATGCCACATATGATTAGGGAGAATAGCAAAGATTACATTGAGATACTCGGCCGATCGAAGAAGAAAGACGAAGAGAATCCAACGCATACACTCCTTTATGACGGCGGCCGCCTCCAATCACCGTCCCACCGTGATCCTACACAGGACATGAGGTACGGTAAAAAATAACTTGACAATCATAATCGCTATTTGACTAACGTACATAAGATTTATGGATAGATGGGGAGCATGAGAGACAATAGTACGGGAAAAAGTACTAGAGGAGAGATGACCAAAAAAAAGAAATAGGAAGGAGTGTACCGTCAGCAATATGAACATGAGTGACAAGAGAAAGTGAACGAGAATTATGAAGATGGGTAGCATCATGAGTCATATGAAAAGAAGCACCGAGTCAAGAAGCCGACAAGGCGTGAAACTACCCGGGAGCAAGATGGAGTAACCCGAGCGGAGCGTGCATGACCAGAGGAGGAACTCGCGATTGAACCGTTGAAATTGCCGAAACATCTCCAAAATCTGCTAATCAGTAGATAATAGAGGAGTAAGAGAGGCCCGAATGTAATGCACCTGAGGATATGGAGGCATGGGAAGAAGAGGTGGAGTCTGTGAAGAAGTGCCAGTACGCGGAAGTCCACGCAACTTCTTCCTACAATCACGCTCGATATGGCCCGCAATGCCACAATAGTGACAAGTTACTGTCCGCTTCGACAAGGGGTGGGGTCGAGGGAGTGGCTAGTGGCTGTGTAGTGATAATCGATGTCGTTAGAGATGCAGAGACAAGATGAGAGGCAGCAAGTGCATTGTCCCTCTCGGATGGAAGTCCGGAGACGAGTCTCCTCAGCACGAACAAAAGCAAAAGCATTATCCAAAGAGTAGGCAGAGGGGGCGTGAAGGAGCTGGGCCCGTGTCGACTCGAACTCGGGTCGAAGACGCATAATGAACTCATACATACGACGAGTCTCGTCATGACGACGACGACGTGCGCACGACTCAAAGCAGCCGAATCCGAACGTAATGAGTAGTGCAATAAGAAGGGGTAAAAGCATCAATCGACGCCGAGACCACAAAGCATCTACCGTAGAAACGATCAACATTATCCTCCCCTATTGGAGGCTACCAAGGGCCCGGTGCAATGTATACAACACTGTGCTTGACCGGAGCCACAATAGTGATGTTCCGTATACTCCCACATTTCTTGTGCAAAGGGGAAGATCTCGCTATCCGGGTACTTATCTTAAGGGTCACTGTCGGCATATAATCATCTTGGATGTAGAGTCATCGATGCCCATTTCTCCAACTTCCTCGCTCAAATGCCGTGAGAAGTCTCGGATGCCTCCAAAGATGAGCCTAGAGTGTCGGAGACCGTAGGGAGCAACGAGCCTCAGCATGTCGAAGAACACGAATAGCGTCAAGAATCCATTTGACCGTGAGTCACCAGGGGAATATAATTATTGCCGCCAAGTATCACATCGAGTGTTGGAGATTCTGGTGACCAGCCTCCGGAAGAACTCCACTAAATCCATAAACATACATCTTCTTCTTTTTTTTAATAATAATAATAATAATAATTATTATTATTATTTAATTGAATGCTATGCAGCTGGCTTGCATAGCATTCAGATAAGTTTTAAAAATAAGGGAGAGTGTTTTTTCACGAGTTGATGGTCGGGTGATTGTCGGGTTGATCGTTCGGCAGTAGCACGTCAGGAGCAGCGGGAAAATGTCACCGGAGTTGGCGTTGGACAGCAGCACGGCTAAAGGAGCAGCAGCGCTTGGTGTAGGACGGCGCTCTGCGAACAGTAACGGTGCTCGGCGGTCAGAAGCTGAGAAAGGTGAAGGCCGGGGCTGGTGGAGGGATTGAGTGGTGGCAGCCGGCGGAGTACTTGGCGGCAGCAGCACGAGAGAGAGAAGAGGAGGGCTGCCAGCAGAGTACTCGGCAGCAGTAGCACGAGAGAGAGAGAAGGTGGGGGGAGGGTGCTTGGCAGCAGAAGGACGAGAGAGAGATGGTGAGCTGCCGGAGGAGTTGACGGAGGGCTATCGGAGAGAAGGCCGGAGGAATCAAACATCGCCGTCTGATACCATGATAGAGAAGGATTCAGTTGAATGAATACGTATACATGAATGAATACATATACATATAGGAGTGTATATATACATCTGACAATTTTCATTTGAATATTACCACATCTTGTTGAGTTTTCTCACAGCTCAAGCTTCTATGTTCTTAATCTGATTCTTTTTTAAACCTTGTTGATGGTGTTTGGCTGTGATATACTTTTCATGCGGAGAGGTTACCAAAGACCTTAACTCTTGGATTGTTAAAACTGCAGAATGAGAGAAGAATAAGTTTTAGTTTTGATCTTAAATCAGCTGCATTGTTATCCAGTCATTTGTGTTTTTTCCTTTGAGCTAAATGTCCATATGGTGGTTTGGAATGAAATTTCAGAATCAGAGACTTAAAGCTTAGTTTTCTCTTCAAAATGAGGAACTTATATTTTACAAATTCATGAGTATTTGAGTCCAAGTGGCATGATCTAATGCCCATAAGATGACGTTCAGATACCTTAGACAAGGTTATTCACTAGAAAATTTGATTTGCATATGATCCATTAATCTTATTTTTGTTTGTTTGGTTGTTTGCTTTTTTCTTCTTCTTGTTCCTTTGTAATTGATCAGTTACCAATTCGAAAATTTCCAAAATCTCTTATGCCAGCATTACATGCGGTAAAACATTCACTTCTTCATTGTTTAATGGACTAAAAAGTTTTTATTTAATTTTACGTCTGATTCACATTATTTCATTGGGTTGACTTCTTTCCTGATCATGCATAAGTTTGGGGCATTCTTCTTCTCTTTGATTGAATGGTGCGAATTGAGCAAGTAGTTGGTCGAATTTTTATTACTGTAGTTAATTACTGTGGAATAACATGGCTGAGTTTACATATGTTTCTTACTCTAGCTGTCTGTTTTTAGTTGTCAAGCGTGAAATTAATTGCATTGGTCACTCCAGATTTATTTCCATGGATGACAGAAGGGGCTGTTCAAAATGCTTGCGATTTCACTTGCCTTGTAGCTTGATGACAATCCGAGTGGGCAGAGGACAATGCCATCCCTTCTAGAACTCTGTGCTCGTAACATTTGCCAGGTTTGCATCAATATTAGTCTTTTGCCAATTTTTTGGCATAATTTCCTTTTGTTCCTTCTTTGTTCTAGGAGTATCCTATTAACTTCTAATTGCTTCAAAACAGAATATTGATGAGTATGGAAGCTTAGATACGCTGTTACATTATCTTTGCCAGCTGATATTTGATGAATTGGTGAGAACACAGCGCCTTACAGAGGAAAATTTTGAAAAATTCCGAGAGCGCTATTTTTCGGTAAGATACTTAATTTGATGGTTTAGTCTGTTGTCTATAAACTCAAATGCTTAATAGCAGATTGCATCTTTTGGTTATGGTATTGGTAATAGTGATAAATGAAGCATGAAATATGACCTTTATCTTTGTTTTTCCTGATCCATGAAGAGAGCACTATTGTGCTCCACCTATTTTTTACACTTTTGTTTCTATGGAACTTGTACATGTGTGATATATCTTTATGAACAATTTTTACATGGCTAGTTTTGAAATTTGATTAAGTTTTGTGGAATATATGTTTGATTAGCATCTCTTCCAAAGAACAATAACCACATGGGTTCCCGGTAAACTAGCATATTTAGCAACCTAAGAGAATGTACAAGAATGTTTATATTGAGTCAAATATACTTGAATTTTCATGGTAAAATTAATTTTGTAAATTGGAAGACTGTTTGATAATGAGTAATACAACATAAGTTTAGCCATCAATTTTCATTTAAACCAGCTTAACTCTAATTAGCTTTGCTTTCTGCGGAACCAAAGGTCATGAATGAGAACCCTTGTTGTGTAACTTCCTGCAATTAATTCTATCACACTACTTAAGTTTGATAAAACTATTTGTAATGTATTCTGGCATTTTTAAAAGTTATCTTTCTTGAAAGTTCATTTGTGCAATGGCTTCCAAGTGTTTTATTTAATTTTATTCATGAACAGCTAATTCATTTAGGGGGAATACCCTGGAGTAAAGGACTCCTGGATGAATGTAATCACTTCTCAAGGGGAATCCTTGGTATCACTTGATATCTCTTGCTCTGATGTCACGGATTGTGGATTGGTGCTTCTCAAAGACTGTTTCAACCTGCGAAAATTAGCATTGAACTATTGTTTCATGTCAGGTATACACAAAACCCTTGTAATTTCTCCTTTTCTTACTCGTTTTTCTATTTTAAACTTTATAATTATGACTGCAATGAATTTGGATCCAACATTACTTATGCATTTTGTGTTAAGTCTTCGTGACAACTTTAATACACATAAGTTTTTGAAGATGTTAACAAGCTCAGGTAATAAAAGGTTAAGAAGCCTTTTGATATGCTTCTCTAAGGAAATTGAAACATTAGCATTTACATCGATGGAATCAAAATTTTCTAAATATAGAGTAGTTTGGTTGCTGCTGATGGATAATGTTGCTGCATAATAGGTTTAGCTTGAATGGTAAGGGCATTTTAAAGTTACAGTATTAAAGTAAATATGTGAATGAAACCACCTATGTGGGAATGCATTTGAAATTCAATACCATAAAATTCTTCGTTTTTGTAATGGAAACAACATCAGTATCTGGATTGATATATGTATTAATTATTGCATTTGCTTCATTCAGTGAAAGATATTGCATTGTCTTCTATTGAAGGAAGTAACATTAACCTAAGCAGTTATGTAGTTTCCCTTTGCAAGACACCTTAAGCAGTTAAAAATGTAGATATTTTCCTGTGCTTGTTATTCAATTTGTTTTTTGGGCAACTATTGAACGACTATTTTGTAAACTTTGTGTTAGTTTTTTCACTTTAATTTCCAATCCTTCTATTTGTGGTTATCATCAAATTAATATTTGTTTTTCCGCTCCTAATAGTTGCTCCCATTTTCCCATCTAGGTGGTGGGAACATGTTCAGTATAATTATTTTGGCATTCTTGCTTATCGCCTTCATACTTCACCTTTGATGTGTTGAAGAATATATATTTATAAATACACGTATTTTTTAATTTCCAAGTGGAATTTTCAGAACTATTGTCTGTTTCACTTATAATACTATTGCTAATTTAGTTATAAACTGGTTCTAATGCTTATTCATTTACTCAGTTCAAACTTAACTTGGCTAGCCAGAAAATTGCAGTGTTTAATGGACTCACTTGTGGAACTTCGATTTTGCTGAGATGATCTTACCTTTCTTTAAGGCTTCAACATTTTAAAATGTTTTTAAAATTTGCTGAATTTATTGTATTTATTGAATGTTAAGTGCTATGCTATCAGAATGCTTATAATCTAGCTGTAGTTAAAATTAATTAAAAGCTGCTCATCTCATTGTGATACCTGTTCAGGTCTTTTGCTATTGATGTCTCTAAGTATTATTAAAAACAATGGTCTCACTGCAAAAGGAACCGAAGCTTTTACCAACTTAAGTAATTTGGTAAATTTGAACCTTGAGAGGTGTTCAAGAATTCACGGGGGACTAATTCATTTGAGAGGTTTGTTTCCTTTTCTCCATCGATTTAATATACTCCTAAGCTTACCTTGAACTCTCCTGCTGCTTATAGTAATGCCATCTGAATAAAGTGGGAGACCAGTCATATGCATGACATGTTTAAGTTTTCATTTGGTTTTGCATACTTTGTTCAAACAGTTATTTCTGGACTTAGCTTGTGTACTTTTAAGCCTGAAGACATGGCATGGATCACCATGTGTTAATAGCAGATAGGCTGTTAATGCCGTTAAATGCTTAAAGAAAAGCTATGATCAAAATGGTGAAATGGTGTTAGGACATCGTCTGCTACCACGCCATTATATTATGGAATATAAGCACAAGTGAAATGTTGTCATGCACTAGGCAAACAGAGTGCTGAAAATGAACAAAAAGTTCCTCTTTAAGGATGATATGAACATTTTTTCACTTCAGGAACCAATATTGCTATTACCGCAAATTTATCAACGATTCAGCAATCGGCTTGCTTTTTTTGTGAGGCACTAGTAAGGGAATATATTTTGCAAGAAAAAGAACTACTTAAACTCCACCAAACACTCACAATGGTTTATGTGTAAAGAATGGGAAATCCCTCATTGGTTGTCTCTAAAGATAAGGAAAGGGATGCTTTTATGTCTCGTTATTTGCTTGTCTTAACGATGATGGGTGAAAAAAGTTTTAATAATTATAATAGTCATTGTTTAAATATTCAATTATGGTCAATGTGATATAATCCATTTTGAACATTGCGAATGTTTTGGCCCATTATAATTAAAATTTAAATTTTCTATGATATTAACAAGTATATGCATTATAATCTTCACATTTTTAATTGTATTAACTAAATTGTATTAGTTGTATCATACTTTTAAAATTCATTTAGAAACAAAATCCCTCACTTCATTGGTGCTGCTCCCACGCTAAATTGGTGTGTGCCCTCAAGCTCCCGTTTAAAAGAATGCAGTGAACAATGACCCATTTGTAAGTCTTTGAAGCATCTTTGGCCCTTTTCTCGCTTATGCCTCTAGCATGATGTAGCCTACATGGCCTCATTATAGCCATTCAACTTTCTCACCACCTGCCCTGTTTTACTCTATTCATAATTCACCTATCCATCTATTTTTCTTATTACATGTTGAGATGACTTCATTTACTCTACTCTTTTCCCTACAAAATTGTCCAAATTTGGTTAAATTTGTCATGGGTAAACCTAAAAGAGTCAAATTTTTGCCACTCGATTCCTAATTTAGTGACAATCAAGTCTTCTATAAAGTTACTATGAAGTTTTTTCATTTGGTCTGCCTATAGTAGAACCCTACATATAAAAAAAAGCGACTAAAAGATAGAGTTTACAGTTGAAAGAGTCAAGATTATCATTCAACTTTATTTATTGTTTGAGAAGTTTGTGGGTTCATTAACAACGCATGACCCAAATAAAAGTTTGTTCTACTTGATTGATGATGACTTACTTTACTTCAAATCACGATTCTAATCTCCTATACTTTGTTTCATGATAACATCATGTGCTACCTTGGTAACTTTTGAAGATTATGAAACTTATCGAGTGTGAAAACAAGCTCATTATTTTGTGTGTTCAAGCAAAGTTAGACTTTGTGTATTTGATGACTGCAAGAAGAAATTACTTTTTCCATGACATCAATAAAAGAATTATTTTAGCAATTGTTTTGTCTCATTTGCACTTATTTCTTAATTAGAGGTTTGCACAACATTATCTGTGTTAATTAACATTAGGGGCTTACCCTAATTAGATGCCATGAACCTGTAATCAATGAAAAGCTTAAAATAAAATTGACTTACAATTCTGTGTCTTTGACCCGTCATTTTAAAATAAAGCTGATTCCTTTATTTACTTATGGGAAATCATGTCTTTTTCATGAGAGCCATCTCAAATTTTAATTAGGTCCTCAAATACTAACATAGTCTACCATACAACATTTCCCACCCACAATACCTAATGTAGGAATTGCATGCAGCCATTCCTTTCTCTCAAGCATTCTCAGGTCCAACTGAGGTATTGGTGCAATGATATTGAAGAAGCATTTTAAATACGATTTTGATTTCATTATAAATTATTTTAAGGCAAAACTTTCTTGTAAACCTACATAATTTAAATTAAAAAACTAAATTATTTCCATGAACGATTACTTGGGGAAATTTCCACAAATATTATCATAAAAAAAAAACTAAGTCCTAACTGATCCTTTACTTGGTTGTTGATATGCACTAAATTGTGAATTAGATTGGAATATTTCCTCTCATTTTTATGTTCCTTACAAGCAGGTTTACCTTTGAGCAGGCATAGAAATAGAGTAAGAACCATGGCCATGAGCCTTAGCAATCCTGGGACAATTTTTATGTAATTTTAGTCTAGCTCTTGCTTAAAAAACTATATCATAGTACCATTAAAGAATGACTTTGACATTTGCTTGAATGCATAACATTTGTATTGATGCAAATGTATCTCCTTCAATCATCTACTTGCACTTCAATTTGTTTTTCTTTTTTGATATATATATATATATATATACACACACACACACACACTATCTAATTGCAAATTTTGGTATATTCCGAATTTATTTTATGAAATATTATTCCATATTCTTTATCAGTCTCTAATTGATGTTCTTGTTTCAGGTTTAACTGGACTTAGTCTCTGAATATTAAGTATTGTAATAGCGTGACTGATGAAGACATCAAGCCTCTTTCAGGTAACTCTCATCATCCTAATTTTTTTTATATAATGAGTTTATGCACTTCTTTTTGACATGGATAAAATTTTTTCAAGAATTACTATTTAAAAGAGAAATATTTGATGAAGTATGCTCTAAAACTCCACCTTCACGCTTAAGAAGATATTGCAATTGCTCATTATTTTAGTGGACTGGAAACTTGTCCTTAAGAGACTATTTGGTTTGTTTCCTTATTTTTACTTATACAATATAAGTAGTGTAGTTACAATCTTTTAAGATGGAATATTTGTAATCAATTATTCTGCAAATTTTGTATTAGAGAATTTCCAAGGTAAGTAATACTTAATTGCATAAAATTTTAAACACCTACACATACTTTTACAAACGTCACTTATATGATCGGCGTAGTTGACGTTGCATGTTTTGAATGATGGTTTTAGTGAAGGTTAGCTTGCATTAATTTCTTTATTAAAATGGAAAGCTTTTTGTCGGTAAGTAGATCAAGAGTCATGGAAGAATTCGGTTATTTAAATTTTAAATAAAGGTTTATTGGATTATTAATAATGTTTTCCATCCTTGGATGGCATCGTTTTGACCTTGTGGTTGCACTTTCAACTTGTTTAGTTTTGTCCATTTTATTGTAGATTTTTTTTCACTAAGCAGTTTCTCAGCAAGTACCTAAAAATTTCAGCTTCTTTCATATTTCAAGGTCCATCCATCTACTGATCGCCCTATTGATTTTTGTTTATCTGAAATCTATTTTTGTAGTTTAACACAATGATTAGAGTTATCACTTTATCTTCCAGAACATATTGCTCACTAAAAGATTTTGGTTATAGTCTGACCTTTTTTCTTTTCCTTGCATAAATCCTCATTCCCTTTTGTCCTCTTTTTTCTGTTCATATGAGCCTTTCAACTTCAAATTTTCAGTTTCCATTTAGCATTGGCATCTTTACATGTATCAACTTGGTTCAGGTTTAACAAACTTTAAAGAGCTAAAGTTGTCATGTAGTAAAGTCACAGATTTGGGTATTGCATACTTGAAGGGTAAATATCTCAAAAATATTTCACCACATTACATTGTTAAAATAAATTGGCTGTTATAACATAATTACTCTTATTTGTGATTTTTGTGCTCTTTTGGGTTTGCGCGGAACTTTCTCATCTAGACTTGCAGGGATGCCTTTTGACTGCTGCTTCATTGGGAACTATCTCAGGTTTTTATCTACCATGG
The DNA here is from genome assembly GCA_902712375.1 of Dioscorea dumetorum. Lineage (NCBI taxonomy): Eukaryota > Viridiplantae > Streptophyta > Magnoliopsida > Dioscoreales > Dioscoreaceae > Dioscorea > Dioscorea dumetorum. The sequence goes on from CACTHL010000482.1 coordinate 104,762, forward strand.
CACTTTAATTACTGAGAGTTTAACGTACGAGACAGTTACACTTATTCACGAGTTTATTCTTGATGATCCAGCTTTCACTTTTCATGTTCTTAACCACTTATTTTGATCCACTAAAGAATTTTATTATTCAAACTACTTTATATTTTAAATTGGTAAAGGTGCACCATATTGAATTAGGCAATTCAAGGTGTCTTTTGTTAGCTTACATGTAAAAATGGCACTAATGAAGTCATAATAAAGGATCTTAAACTGAGTATGTTGCAATAGTTCTGATTTGATAAAGTCCTTTCATGATCAAACAACTTGGTAGCGCTGCAGTGTCACTAGAGTAACAACACTGCACTTGATAGGGAGAATTTAAAATGTGAGGTTCATGAGTTAATGTGGAAAATTGTTGAAATTTCTTAATTGAACTTGTGTTTTTTATTTTTGTGGAACAAAAATAAATAAATAAATGGATCTGTTTAGATGAATATGAAACAAAAACGGCTTTAAAAGCTATGTAGATAAAAAATTAATGAAGATACTTATTTTTAAAATTATCATATGAAGGTTATCTATGTTTGACGCTTGTCTGACACCTATCTTTCAGTTAATCATGAATAGTAAGTTCTAGTAAAAGATAAAAGGTTGGACACCTTGTGAATGTCTTTCATTGTGTCTTCTTGATTCTTGTATGTTCTTTGTCACTTCCACTTCTTGTTGTGCTTTTAGTGAGTTATAACAACTAAAGTTTATCAAGAGCTTAAGTATGACTTCTATCTTTCCCTCTAGGTGTTTGTATTATTAGATGCAAACCGAGCATATTATCCCCTCTTTAATAGACACTAGTCTATTTTAACTAGCCACATTACAAAAAACTTAAACAAACCAAGCTTTGGTACTATGTTAGATGCAAACTAGACATATTATTTGGGCCCGATTCAGCCTAACAACTTGAGCTAATAGGATGAGAAACTAGACATTGAGATTCAAATACATATTTTCCAAATTGTTCATTGAGACTTTTAATTACCCTAACGCATCTTTTTGATACATGCTAGCCTATTTGAACTAGTCACTTTGTAAACAATCCAAGCTCTGATGCGAATAATTCGTACTGCTAAGATTTGATATCAAAAGAGGTTGGTGTAAATTGTAGATTTTTTGAAGCTTCTTTATACAGTTGCCTGCATGCTTGAAGAAAGACCATAAGTGTTGAAATATTCATGTGGATTCTTTTAAGGACTTAAAATTTATTTAATTGTTTTACATAGAAATGAATGCAAACCAAGTACGTTCTTCAGTAAGGATATCCAAATTGTTTACTCAAATATGAGACCATAAAGAAAGACTCGGTGTGATATGTCTGGAATTGATTTTTTCTCTATTAAGATCCCCATAATTTGGACAATCTTTTTTTTCTCATGTTTGAGTTTTTATCGAGTAGTATTTTTTCAATATGCTGAGCCATTAAGGCATTGATGGATGCTTGATGTAGTAGGTCATGTGACATTCGTTTACAATGAGATAATTTTGGTTGAAATCTAATCTATGAATGTTGGAGACTTGACTATTAATCGGCATGTGTATATATCTTTTGAGGTGTTTTTTGTAAAAAATGAAGGAATTTTTTGCTTTGTGAACCCATTGGGTTTATGATTTTCTAAACCGAGTTTTGCTAACTTTTGGTAAGACAGTAAAAAGTTGTAGAAATTTCCTATCGAACTATGCCAACCCAAGATTATTTTTAAGCCTCAAAACTTAAATTATGTTTCAAGATGATTATTAACATAGTCAACACTCTTCCACCTAAATTGTTTAGCTAGGAGGCATTTGCTAGATACATCATTGTGTGCTAGTGATTGTGATGTGTGCTAGTCTATTTTACCTAATTATGTTACAAACAAACCAAACAAGGCAAGCTCTGATAATATGTTGGATGCAAACCAAACCTATCATTGGTCCATATTTAGCTCCAAAACTTAAGCTGATAGGATGAGAAACCTAGACTTATATGTTTAAATCCATATTTTCCTAATTAACAATGTGGCGCTATTAGTTACTCTAACATGGAGAAAAGAGGTTGTGCAAGAGCTTGAACAAAGTTTTCATCCCATGTTCTTGGTTCTCTCATGCTTCTAATGGCATTAGTCACAAAAAAGGAGGATCTACATAGTGAATCATGTATTTAATGAATTATTAAAGTTTTTAATGAGTATATGCCTAAGGAGATAGACATATTCGTTGAGGATTTATCTCAATTATTATCTCATGTGAATTATCATTTTCTACAAATTCAGAATTACTCATTTATATTATGCCTTAAGCTTTAAAATGATTTCGTGTATCCCATTTGTACTCTTTCCCTCTTGAAACTTGTGAAAGGAGCTCTATGCTAGTATTTTTCGCAAAAATATATTCTTTGCTAAGTCTAGATTGCCTTATGATTTCCTTACACAAGCTAGAGATATAGTAATTGTTTTTTTAAGCTCCATTTGTGCATATAATGATAAGGTTGATAGTTTGTGAATGAATGCTTGTATTCATTAACCAAGAGTGTTACATAAATAGACAGATAAGTAGATATACGGTATACTAGTATAGTATAATGTATGTATATACATCTATCAATATACGTCTAACACCCCCCTCAAACTCAAGGCGGATCATCTATACGTCTTGAGTTTGGATAACGTGGAAGGATATGCCGATGGACGCGTCCGTGCCTTAGTGAAGAAATCAGCAACTTGAACCTCTGTGGGCGGATAGTGAAGAGATACGGAACCGGCACGAACATGAGATCGGGTGAAGTTTTGAGCATCTACCCCAATATGTTTGGTCAGCTCATGCTTGACCGGATCGGTAGCAATCCGAAGTGCACCGCTGTCACAATGAATGGGAGTGGGAGTTCTGAGCATGACACCAAAATCTGAAGAATAGAGCGAAGC